>VZTB01007643.1:214757-332617 GCA_013397245.1 Thryothorus ludovicianus
TTTTTTTTGACAGTCTGTGTTCAAAATCAGTTGCAGTGCTTCAGCTGAGGCCCTCCAGAGGCTGAGGCACATGTCAGGATTCATGTCTCCAGCCACCCATCCTGGTGTTATTTTGCCTGTTTCACACAAGTGTGACTGTGTTCAGCTCCTGGTCAGCAGGATCCCTTTTGCTGGAGGCTTTCCCTGGAGCTCCCTGGCAGTGCTGAGCACACTGTGCCCCCAGGCAGCCCCCGGTTCTGGCTGGAGCCTGGGACTCTGCACATGGTCCCGTTTGAATCAGACCCCTTGTTTTTTTCAGGCTATTTCTCTGATTGTCGAGATCATTTTGAATTCTGTCCTTGCCTGCAGGATACTTGCAATCCCTTGTAGCTTTTCACTACATCAATAAGTTTACTGTTTATTATTTGGTGGCTGCAAGGCCTGGCCCATGCTCAGTTTTATACCCTGTGTGCACATCAGGTGGGTCACAAATTCTTTTTTTTTTTAACAAATGCAAATAAAATGGTAAATATCAATTTCAGCTGTCAGTATAAAGGTACTTTATCCTGGCATAGCTCCTTTCCTGTGTTGTACAGAAGTAACTGTTCCAAATCAAGCCTTAAAAATTTGGCATTGTGCTGCTCTGTGCATGTGTGTGTAGTTGAAGGGCTGAGAATTCTGTGTATAGACAGACTTTCATTGATACTACAGCACATGTGGAATAAATAATAGTATTCCCCCCTCCCCGTAGCTCTAGATGTGTGTGTTTCAAGAGGCTGCCACCCTGCCACTGCTATGATTATTATTTGTTCCTCTAACAGAAACAGTGTAACATAATCCATTGCCATAGTTTAACCTTCTTTATCACAAACCCCATGAAGCAGCCTGTAATCCCAGGGGACGGCAGTGATATTGTTTAAGCTTTGTTGCTGTGCCAATTAGATTCTTGCTTTTGTGCAAAATACCTCGCTGAAAAAAGGACAGTAGTGAAGTGGTCCATTCGTGGAGGCTTCTCTATTTTATTCCTCTATTCTCTATTTTAGTCCTCCATCATCATCATCTTCCCTGATAATTAGACAACAAAGCAGGACAAGCTGTGTCACCCTGTGGATGCATTGTTCAGCTAAGTGCATTCAATGACCCAAAGCCTGGCATTATCTCTCGTAATGCATACCTCAGAGTAGCTCATTGTGCTTATAACAGTTGCAGTATTTTTAATTGCCATTTGTATATCCAGCCCTTAGAAAACTGCACATCAGGCTTTAATGGTTTGTAATTGCATGACTCAGAGATTTAGATCAGGTTTCCCTGTGTCTGCAATAGTCTTACAAGGGCTTTTAATTTCTTCTTCTGAACAGGAGCTCTTGCACTCCTTGAAGAGCATGAATGTAGCTCCTTGACTGAAGATCTTGGAATATTATTTTTTTCTGACAGCTATAGATAAATTAATTTCTCATTTGTTGTAGATAATATTTTTATAGTGAAAGTGAGGTTGAAATGGCTTATACATACTTCAACACATAAAAAGTGGAAGGTTAAAAATCATGTTTGAATTGGCAGTTGTTAAAATGCAATTATACCTCCCCAAGGTAGCACGGCAGAAGAAAATATTTTAAAAGTTCTCTCTGAAAGTTTAAAAATTCAATTAATGTCACAGGTGTCTAAGCCTAGAGACTTGACTTCAGAGAAGGAGTTACTACCCAAGTCCTTGCACTTTTATAAAGTCACCTTAAACCCTGTAGCTGGCTTCATCAAAACTGCTCCCAGTGCATGAAGTGCAAAAGGTTTGTAAATAAGCACAAGAGTTTTGACCTGTGCTTTTATAGAAAGGTGTAGCAGGATCATCTGTTGGTTTGTTTGTTTTTTTTAAAACAGAAGTGTAAGTTAGTCCTTTTTCCCCTTTTTTAATCCATCCTCCTGTGCTTTTGAGGGAGTCCTGCTAATAATTAGGAAGTATATTTTGGAATTTTTCAAGATGTTTCTTTGAAAAAATCAGAAATAGAATTGTGTTGCGAACCTGGGAATAAGGCATCCATATAATATGCAGGAACAGAAGTACAATTCAAATTCCAGCATCCTCACCGGCAAGCCTGGAAGTGGCACCTGAGCTCTGGAAGTGGCACCTGAGCTCCCTGACTGCAATGGGAACTGGTCATTCATGGTCACCTCTCCCTGCTCCTCGTCCCCTGCTGTCCCTCTGCTTCTGGGGGTTCAGATTACTGGTTTGAAGGGAAATGAAATAATGATAGTGGGTATCTCATGAGTCAGTGGAGGATGCTTGACTGCTCTGTTACACATTTTGATTATTTTTATCAGCTTTATCAACTGAGGCTACCATGATAATTCTTTTAATTTTAAGGTTTGGGACTCACATGCTTCTCCAGAGATTTTAGAGCAGACACACTTCATGAAAACTGTGTTTCAGCAACCTGTCATTAAGCTGTGAATGTTACTCAAGTTCCTTTTTGAAGTCCTGGGCCAGATTCTGTGCTCCCAAAATCCATACTATCAATATGTATAATTGATGTGATGCAAACAATATCGAGACTGATTCCTTCTCTGCTCTGTCTTGCTCAGTCTTCCCAGCTGCAACTCAACTAATTCTAGTTTTTGTCCTGAATGATAACAAGGTAACAGTAAATGCTGTACCTACCTTGATAGCTGGGAGAAAAACATTAACTGAAAATATTTCCACCTTAGTTTGCTAGACTTCTTTTTTCTAAGAAACACTAAGATACAAAGTAACAGAAAAGTTTTCCAATTACAGTTCTTTCTTACAGGTTAATACGTTTTCTTATAAATAGCTCAGATCTGAATGCAACAGAAGAAACTTATTCCCAGAGGAGTGTATGCTAGCTGTGCCTAAAAGTGCTGCACGAGCTGTCTGTGAAGCTTAGCCTGGCAGCTAAACTTCGTAAGGTATTCAGAGATAAGGAGGTGTTGCCTTTTCCAGGAGAAAGCTCTCGGTGTGGAATGACCTGGGAGCGCTTCTTGACGCGGTACCGCGAAACAAAATGGTGCCAGCTTGGCAAGGCTGCATCACACACCAAAGGGATCTTAAGGACAAATGTTTCTTTGCCAGTGACAGATGTCCACAGGTTCTAGAAGGCCTTCTCCCATGTTGGGCAGGATAAGCCCTGTGCTGAGATAAGGTGGTTGGCAATAATGTCACTGGGCAGTCTGACTTCCCATGTGGTTTTATCAGTCTTGGCATCAACATTTTACTTCCTTCCATTTTGCTGTCTTATCAGCCACCCGGATTTCACCACATTGTTTTAATAATTAACATCCCTTCTCTCCCCTGCCATGATGGCTGTGACCAGCTGGAGGCATTTTACTCCATCTTCACCACCGAGCAGCAAGACCATGTCAAGTCTGTGGAGTACCTGAGGAATAACTTCCGACCACAGCAAAGCCTGAACAACAGGAAGGTATCCAAGTCTGCTGTGAAGGATGCTTGGAACCAAGACATGACAGACATCTTGGAAAATCCACTTGGCACAGAAGCTTCCAAAGGTAGATTATACTTTAGAATTTTACACTTGACTAATAGGAAAATTTTTTTTGTCTACTTGGTCGTCAAATGATATCAAGAACAACTTTGAGGTACCAAAGAAATAATGCAAGTTGTGCAGGCATTCCTTGTTGGTGTCAATAAATTAACTAATCCTGCTTATTCTGAAAATACCTGTAGAACTCTCTGTCCCAAGGTGCCATGAAAATACAGCCTTAGAATAGGTGGGTCTCAAATTCACAAAATATGAATCTCAAACTGGCAATGTTCCTGTTTCTGCCAACTGGTGGTAGGGCCATGGAGATGCCAGACAAAAAGGGAAAAGCAAAGGGCCAAGGTCAGAGGTAAAAATTCAGCCCCATTAGCACTGATGCCTTGTGTGTTTGAATGGAAATAGAGTATCCAGATGTGGTTATAGGTTTCATTTCTCCAGTAACAGGACTTCTAAAGAACTGTCGACCTTTTAATTCAACGTTTGTATCAGTCTGTTGGTAATGGTGACAGGAGGAAAATAATCTCTTCCTTTTAGGCAGGTGATTTTCTAATGTCTTGCTGAAGTGTTTCATGTGCCTTTTTGTAGAGCAGCTGGTGCTTGCTTCTGTCAGACACCGGATAATGAGCTGGAGGGAGGGGGGTGGAGGGAGGTTCCTGTCGCACTGGCAGCCCTGGCTAGAGGAGCACGTCAGAAATTCTGAGAGAAATGGGTTCTGGATAAAATAAGACTGGAAATAAATATCATTTACTACTTTTATTTGCCTATATTTTATTGACTGGTGTTATTTATGGGTAGAAGAAATCACATGTACTCTCCAGTCTTCAGTCTTGCAAAGTGCTTGGTGCTAACCAATGGAGGTAAAGAGGAGAGGGGCAGTTTGCCAGAAGGAAACAGCTAAGCAGATTTACAAGCTTCCCTTTTTTACCTGGCATTTTCACCTGGCCAGGCACAGAAAGTGCAGGTTTTAGAGTATGTGAATCCTGAAAACAGCTGCCTTCAGCAGCCTCACCTTCCCAAGAGAGTGCTGGGAGAGTGTATTTCTCAGGGCTCATTATTCTCTGAGCGTGCTTATTTATATATATATATAATATACACGTACACAAACCTCATGTACAAGGCAGCCTTGGGACAGAGAATTTACATCAGAAGTGAGGAGATCTTGGGAATGAAGAAACCCTGCTACGCTTGGGTGCTCTGGCCTGTAGTTTTCAATCAGTGTTTTAACAGCAACATGTGTCAGTAATTTCTTCAGTTATATCCTCTGTACATATTATTTACCCAGAACAGTGATGAAAGTTAATGAGTTACATTATGTTAAAAGTGACAAAACTGACTAGTTTTTATTTTGAGTACAGCCAAGGTACCTCTGATACAACATTCAAGGAGATTTAACTGCTTTGGCCACATGCCTGCATATTCCTCACCTCGCTGGATTTTTTTTAAGATTATAAAAAATCTTGGGGTGATTTTTACCACCACAGTAAATAACTGAAACCCACAATTTTGTCAGAGCGTTACAAACACTAAGGCCAGGTTAATGGACTGATCTTGAATTTGGAACTGTCGAGACCAAAGGAGCACCTTGAATAACCAGAAAGATTGACCGTGACTTTGATCTTGAAGAGCTCCTACAGGAGCAAGGGACCAGCATAACCATTAGTCCATGTTTGTGTGGTTTGGTTCTTGGGACTGGTTTCCCGAGCAGGTTCTCTGCCCTCATGTTCAGGTACCATAATGCTCTGTGTTTGTGCCTGCCTGGGAATTTGAATCTGTGACAAGGGAGACCCTCAGGTGGGGGACATGCATTTCTCATGGTCTGACCACATTCAGTATGCCATCTAATGGCAGGGATGAGGCTGGAGTTGGTGATTTCTTCCTCCCCTCAGCTTTTGTTCTAGGAGGCTGATGGCTGGGCAGCCAGTCATTTTGTACCAGCTCTGTTAGCTTGTCACTGTCTGGGTGTGCACCAGGGGACACTGAAAATAGGTGCATTTTTTTCATGAACTTAAGATAAATAGGTTGGTGCAGTGTTGCTAACACAAAATGGATTGTAGTATATTCTCCAAAGGTTTCAGGGATGAGATATAGCTGTTCCAGAAATATAACAACGTGGATGTTTCTAACCCCTTTTTTGACAAAGGTGAACAGTGATGATGTGCCTGGTCCACTGCACATTCTGAACTACTGACATATAAATAAAATGAGCTGAAGTCATAATACTTGAGTGAAAGCAAAACCCGTTGTTTATTCAGCTAGTAAATATAGTACCACTTTATACAGTGTCATTCATGCAAAAGTAGGGAGGAACCAAGTGCATGGAGTGCTTTCCTGCTAGACAGTCTTGCCTACAAGTATAGAAGAGTGTAAGGTTAGCATAACAAATTTATTTTATGCAGATTCTTCTGCGTACCTCCTGGTTGCACCTCAATGCTTTCCACATTGCATTAGGCAATGTGACCAATGGCTGTCACATGTTGACTCCTGTCTGCCCTCCCTGTTCCTGATTTGAGTGCTGTAGAAAAAGGCATGGTCACGAAAATGTCTTTTACTTGCTGCAAGGTGATATGGTTTGTGATGGTCTTCAGCTCTGCAGGGTAAGCTCAGATATGTTTGTCGGTGTGAATTTTTGCAGTTTGTTTCCTCTGTCACACTCTATTAAGTCTGTGGGCAGTATTGCTAATCTGGAAAACAGTGTAGCATTCATTATGTAAGCCTTTCTTATTTTGGAGGAGAATGTGCCCAGAACAATTTGCATAATGTTCAGAATAATTTTCAGAATTCCCTAGTGAATAGGGAATTTCAGATCAACACAAAGCAGCAGTCCATTGGCAAATGTGCCATCCTGAGCAGTTTGGGACCAAAGAGGAATGTCTTTTCTCTCAGCTATCAAAGCTATCTCAGGTCACAGAACTGTCACCAGTAGCATAACCTGAGGATGCCCTGGAATAAAACTTTCACACTATACCAGTCCTCTGAGTATTTCCTTAGCAAAGCCCCAAAAGTGATGGCATTTGGTAAACAAAATGTCTTCTGGGAAAGGCTGTTTTAGGTCAGTGCATTTGGATCCAGTTTGTTAACCACTATGAATGTCACCAGCCTTTTTCTTTACAGTTACTCTCCTCTCTCTCTCTCTCTCTCTCGTTTTAATTCAAAAGAGGCAATAAAGAGAGGGGCATTGTTTTCAATCATCAGAATACAAGATGATGAAGTACTTCAGCTAATTTGAAATAGGACTAGTTTTTCACTTACAAGTGAAAACTCCTTATTTTCCTTTGTGTCAGACTTTAACAAGGAGAGTTTTCCTCTATTTCATTATCTCATTGCTTCCTCCTGTTGGCAAAAACTGATTTAAAACATTTCTCTTGGGGACTGCTTATATTCCTGGAATAAAAGCATATGCATAAGACCTTTGCTTATGCATCAGAGCCCATGAGCTGAGCTTAATTTTTAAGTTGACCCTGGAGCTACTTTCAAAAAACCATACAGATGATGTTTAAAGATCTTTTTTCTGAAATACACTATCCAGGTTAAATACTGTTCAGCTATGTAAATGTAGCAACTGGTGGGTTGATAATAAACCCTTGTACAGTGATACTTTTTAAGAAGATGAAACTTTCAGAGATCCAAGCTCTACAGTGGATCACACTGTTAAATCAGGAAGGTCATCATTTAACAAGAGGGCTCACCCATGTTGCAATACTAATTTATGTAAAGTTTTGAGAAGTTAGAGGTTCTCTGTACAGACATTCTAAGCCAAGAATGCATTTGTAAAGTGTTAATCAGAGACTGTAATTGTCAGTGACTGTGGCAGTGTCTGACTTTTGGGACAAGACAATCTCTGTTAAAATTGCCTCATCTCTTCTCTGGCCTGTCCTCTGTGGCTCAGGACTGTGTTGCTCTGTCACATCATATATTGTGCTCCTGCAGCTCCTGGGCTGCTTTCAGGCAGCTCTGGTAGAGGGATTGCTAATTACTTATTGCTTTAATAGTGTACATTGTTCTTCAGGGACAAACAGAATTCTTACATAAAAGTCCATCCAGTTCAAGGATCTGGGTCTGCAGAGGATCCTTTCTACTTTCACATGTTGCCCCATCAAGCAGAGCTGTATTTACAAAACATTGCCTGCTTTAGTAAAGGTGTAGGCATGGAAACTCAGGAGGAAAAGGTGTTTCATTTCCTTGTTTCAGGAAGTATCCCATGTGCAACAATACTTGCCCGTTTTATTTTGCTGCTGATTACATCAAATGTTGTTTCTTGATGTTTTTTTTAACACTCAAAAAAACCCTTTAACCTTTCTATCTCATTAAATGTGCTGCATGCCTTACAACACTTAAACAAGCATCCCATGTGAGGGGCTCTTGACATCAGAGTTTTCTTTCACAGATGCCTGATTGCTTTCCCAAAGGTGTCTGATTACTCTTTGCTGGAGTCTCAAATGATGCTGTTTCCCATCAGTGGGATTTCACCTCAGAGTACCATCTGTAATTATGATCCTACACTAAGTTAAATAATGAGCAGTCATAAATTCACTCCAGTAAAACTTAGCTTTGGAGTCTAAATTAACAGCTGGGACATTTCTCTAGTACTGTACAGATGATCATCTTCCTTACTGTTTTCTGTTTTGTGGTAGTAATTCACAGTTTGGAAATCCTTTTTGGAAGTCCTTTTAACTTAATTCCACTAAAACATGGGTACTTGGATAGAAAATACCTGGATTTTCCTCCCTGCATGCCTTGTGCTGGTGGCATGGCTCAGCCCAGCACCCTGCACAGCTCAGGCAAAGCAGCTTAGTTCTTATTCACCAGTTCATTTTTGATATCAGAAATGACACTGCAGCCTTCTGTAAAGGTGTTGCCTTTCTGCATGGCATTGGAGTGCACCTCCCATGCAGCAGCATCCAGAGGTCCAGAGATTCAGTGCACTGTCATCATCACTTTGAGGCAGATAGTCTAGAGCCTTGGCAGCAGTGTTTCTGAATGAGAACAAGTTATTTGTGTCATTTATAGTCTCTGTTATTACTCCCAGTAATTTGGTTTTGCTTTCTAAATGCCCATGTTTTATGAAAACTGTCTCAAAACAACTTTGCAGTCTCTTCATGCCCTCAGGTTCTCTCTGGGATTCCAGAAGGAGTCTTAGGCAGAGAAGTTCTGCTCTTGCAGAATGTAATTTTTATGTTTTAGTCAAACCTAAATTACTACAAATACTTCATAGTAATATGTTAAATATCCAAAACAAAGTGAAGGTAAATTTTAAATGATTCATTATTGGAAATTTAACTCAGGATGGCTAAAGCAAAATTTAGCTATTTATTTTCTTTAAATATCTCAGGGGGAATTGAAATAAACAAGAACATTTTAAAGTTAATTTATTATATGTTTACCATTATCATTGTTTCTTTTTGTCCTTTGGAAGTATCTTAGATTTTTTTCATGGATTAACAACTCTTTCCTTATTTCCTAGGACAACTGGGCCTTTCCTATTTGTTTTATTTCATTTCGCTATGGAAGTTATAATTTCCCAATTCTATTGCCCTTTAATCAGGTCAGCACCCTACTAGATGTGGTGCAAATGAATTCATGTCTCATCATTAGGACTTCTGTTGGTGCAGCAGCCTGGCTTGGAGCAAAAGGTTACACTTGAGGGTGGTGACCCTGTCCTGCTCATTGCTTGCCCTGCATCTTAGCACTACAGACCTGCCACTGCCTTAGTGCTCCAAGTAAAGGTTCTCACCTGCAGCTGCAAGAGTCTCTTTTTGAGCCCCACGTGGCTGCTGAATGCACATTTTAGGCAGAAATTAGTGTGTTTCTTCTGCATATTCCATCCCTTCTACCTCAGCCCTGTCTTGCTCTGCAGCTCTGGCTGGGTCCTCATGTACGCAGTTGTCTTGGAGAGTGTCCTGCAAAAGCAGGAAAGGACAGGCTTCTGCCTTCCAGAGACTTTCAGGTGGAACACAAAGCTTTTCGTTGAAAAAACTGACCCATTTTGAGGAGGAATCAGATGCAAAAAATGTAGTACTTATACCTGACATAGATCTCGTGCTTCCCTTGCAGTGGCTCTGTTCTGCACAGTTTTGTTTTACACCTGTAGTAACTTCTGAGTGGTTGTAATGTGAGGAGTGTGTGTTTGGGCCTGAATGTAGTAAACAATTTATCAATCGCTGCTTATAATCTCTTCAGAGATTATAAAGGGTCCAAACCAACAGAGCAAGAGGAATTCAGTGTGAAAGTGTAGGTGTGGTTTGGGTTCACAGCTGCCACTAAAGCTGGAAGAGCTGAGCTTGATGATTTATTCCATTTACACCTGGAGGGAATTCCTTTCTGCACTGCCTACCTGCTGGCCCAGCTGTTCAGCCCACAGAAGTACTAATTTTAGTTTGAGCCATGAGTGCCTGCAGCTCATCCTCTGTGTTGGAAAAAGCCTCCAGAAAGTATGAAAGGAAAGCTGCTTTCCTAAGCTGATTTTGGGCATCCCACAGGCCTGTGGGAGGCTCTACCAGCCCTATTGACTTGTCCTTCCTATGCTCCCAGGCCAAACAGCCCTCACCAAAACACTGGAAAGCTCAGCTTGGCTAACCTGGCAAATATGTGTCCTTCTGGCAGGAAATCCTTCTTTTTCCCCATTGACACCATTTGTGCCACTGAATGTGACCACACATGTGGCACAAACACAGTGTAAATAAGGGCACAGGTGTACATTTGAAACACAGGCCACCCTCTGTGTGCACACCTGCATGTGTGCAATACAAACACAAAACTTGCAGGGCAGGTCCTGGTTGGACATCAGTTTAGCCCATCATGGCATCTGATGGGGCAGTGCTGATCTGCACTGCTGAGGACTCAGGCCACAGCTGCAGAAACAGTGTTTGTGAAATATGTGAAATACTGAGGTGCAAACACACAGTCCACGCCTTTCAGTGAAACAGGATCTGTAGCTGTGATGCCGTGGAAATTGGGGTGCTACAAAGCCATACAGGAATTAATCCAAAAGTGTTGTGTGTGCACTTTGGGAAATGGGCCAGCAACAGAGGGGCAAACACCAGCCTGTCCACATGCCCTCTGTCAGAGGGACCCATGTGCCCATTTGCTCATGAGGTTATTTCACAGGGCTCGTAAAACAAGTGTGGGGTCTGTCCCTCACACCTCGAGAAACAACCCTGTCTGTTTGAAGCATAGTGGAAGGTAAGAGCAGGGAAGATAAATAGTCTGTCTCCTAGCTACATTCTGCCTGTGGATTGAAGTAGATCAACACAAATATTTGTGTGTACAGCATGCTCTGGAGCCTGCCAATGCCTGCTGGCAAAGTGCAGGCAAAGGTAAAGGAAAAATGTGTGCTACTCTTTAAAGCAATTATCCTTATGTATTAATAATGTCATTTATAAGCACTCTGAGAAATCAACAATGTACACTAAAGCAAATCCAAAAAAATGCAAACATTTCGTAAAAGAAGGGGGAAAATGTCATAAATATGCCTCTTAGCACTTTCTGATATATTAAAGCCCATGTTGTCTGTGCATATGATCTTAGTAGTTTATTTGTTATCCCTTGGGAGCACAGCCCTTGCTGAACTCTGGGATTGAATCCGACAGCCCAAAGCATGCTGTTGTTTATCATGGATCAGGGTCTCTTCCTGAGCACCTCCACTGAGTCACACCAGCTCAATGTAGCTGAATCTGCCCCTGTATCACTCCCCTTACCATGGCACTGAAAGCCAGTGTGAGTTTTCTCATTGCAGCATAACCCATATTTTTGCATTTCAGGATTTATTTGGAGTTTTGAGGACCTAATAATGAGAAGGAATATATATGTGTGTGTATGTCAGTATGGAGGTAGTTGAAAGGATTTTTCTTCCCTTTTCTGTTGGTGGCATTGCTTTTCTCTTGCTGCAGTCAGGTTCCTGGGGGTGACAGGGCTGAATGAACTTGGTGCAGTGTTTTGGCAGTAGCAGAGGCACTGATCACAGCTTTCAGGCACTCTGAAATCATCTGGGATGCCCATGGCTGAGTTGGGTGTCATTACAGCAGCAAGTGGTGCATCTGTCCTGCAGGACTGGCCCTTCCAGCCCCTTCCCAGGGCTGGGGCAGAGGAGAAGGAAACACCCTCTCTCCCCCAAAAATTTGGCCACCAACTTGTTTGCCCCCTTGGTGAATACAGATATGAAACCCCCATACTGTCCTCTCAGTTTTTCTTCTGCTAAGCATGGGGCAAGTGTCCCAACTACCTTCCTTCTTTGAAAGGGAGAGGCATGTTCCCTGCCACTTGTCCTGTTGAATGAATCATCCTGCAAATCCATATCAGAAAGGAAAAAAAGTGGGGCCTCTCCCACCTTACAGCCAGGAGCTGCCTCCCAGAGCAAGATGAGACCCTTGTCCCTGTCTTTTAGTTCCCACTGAGCAGCTCTGAGCCAGTAACATGCTGTGGGTACATCCTGATGCTTCCCCTTCCATGTGTTGGTTGCTTTAGAAGATCTCTGCCCATGTCACACGAGGGATTCAGGATCTCACTGTCACGTTGCTTTTCTGTGCTGAAAATTCTCATGGCTTCAGCACACAACGTGTATCCCACAGCACCGAGGAGAGGAACAGCAGTTTTGCATTGCTGAGACATTCAGCAGGAGGTAGAGAGTGGGATTTTTCAAAGGAGGGCACAGCACAGCTAGAAATAACTGCCTTTAAAGTGGTGACATTTTTATGCATGGACAAGCTAAGTTAGAACATTTTTAGAGGATTTTATAAATCCCGCTGAGCCCAGTGCGACTAGATTCATCATATGAAGACCTGTTTTACAGGGAGAAAGTATACAAGCCATAACTGAATATACAGTTCTTGCACTCTCACAAAGTTTCCTTAAATAGCTCTTTTCATTACCACAGGTAGCATATGCAAAAAGCATGATGAAACCCAGAAAGTTTGGCTGGTGTTGCATTTCTGTCTTTGAAAGAGAAATACAGGCTGCTTTTAAGGAACAATGTTAATAAAAAGAAGCTGTAATATTCTTGTACATGCCATTTCTGCATTCATGGGTGTGTCTTAGTGTCAACAATTAACTTTTGCAAAACAACAAGCCCCTTTTTTTGTCTTTCAGCTCGCTGAAATGGAGCTGCCAGGAGCTTTTGGATTAAGCTTTATCAGGCTTTCAGTTAGGAAAGCCTCGTGGAGGTTACGTAGCCAAATACAACATACAAATCAAATTATGGGAGAGATGAATGCAGAGTTGTTAAATTAATTTTGTTTGTTCCAGCCCACTGGAATGTTTTTAACATGAAGAAAATAATTCTCTGCTGTATGGCTGGCCTGCCCAGTGCTCATGACTGTATCAGCATGCTGCATTCGCCTGCCAGTGGCAAACAGGTTTTGTCCAGGCTTGAGTGAGCCCTGGAAGATGAGGCTGGCCAAGATGCTGGATTCCCCCTGCCTTCCCCAGCAGGCTGTCCTGCAGAGAAAAGCCTGGGTCAAGCTGCTGGGCAGCCCCACACATGGCCAGCAGCTGGGAGAGCCACTGAGTTGGGTCAGAGGGGCTTCCTCCAGGTGCACCTGCACAATGCTTCTGCCTCTGCAGGACTTTTCCAGAAGGCAGGAGCTGGCTTATTTGCCAAGTTCTCCCAGTTCAGGTCATCCCTTACAGGGAGGTGAGGGTGTTTATTCCCTTCAAGGGGTCCAGGGCATGTCTGTGCCTGCAGTGGAGCATGACCATGGTGCTGCAAAGGCTCTTGCCTGTTCAGTGCCTTTGGGATGTGGCCTGGTTGCCCCAGCTGGGGTTTGTGTCTCCACAAGTGTTGGCATGAGGCTGCTAGCCCCAGACACAGTGGCTTTGGTGTCCTGCCAGACCTGTGCAGGTATCTGCTCAGGATTGCACACACCACAGAAAGACATCCTGAAAGCCCCCACAGTATTTTCATATCCATCAGGATCTGAATTTTGAACAGAGCATTAGTAATACTATTGTCTAAAATTAGCTGAGATGCTATTTCAGTGTGGACTAATGCTGGTTGTTAGTTTTGAGTCTTTTTTTTCCTCAAGAAATCATGAATTCATAGGCTTTTTTTTTTTTTTGGGCTTATTAAGCCTGATTTTGTTGAAAAAGAAAAGAAAAAGGAAAGCTTGTGTTTTTCCTTAGTGTGTCCTGATTAAACTTCCTCTTCCCTGTCCCAACCTCTTCCTGCATTTCTATCTCTTCTTCAGCTCCACATTTTTCAAAATCAGTAGAGGTTCTTTAGCCTGTGATTCTTTTAATCTTCTTTGAAAAATCCAAGGCACAGACAGTATTGAAAGAAAAATTAGATCTGTGGGAAATGCCAGTTGTTTTATAGATGGTCAAATCATTGCACTTTTTTTCCTAGCCTTTCAGACGTTCACTATGTTATTATGTATCACTTTAATTAAATCATCAAATTGAATTATTGGATCAAATGTTTCTTTATTCCATTGTGTCCTAAGCGGGTTTAGTTAAATTAATAAAACCATATGTTTCATTTTATAAAAAAAAAGATTTCTTTTTTTGCCCATTCATAAGCTGTTTTAAAAAAATGTGGTTAAACAGAAAAGGTTGATTAATACTAAATTACTTCAGGTTTTTCAGATACTGCTCTGTGCCTTGGAGTAAATTGAACCAAGTCATACTAAGTCATGAAAATTGTGTAATATTTACTGAAAAAATCACAGTATTGTAAATTCAGCCTTGTTTTAGCTGGCTGTGACTGTGGCTTGTCCTCAGTGAAGTCATTGGAGTCCCTCAGAAGTGCTCATGAATGACCTCCTTGGATCAGGGTGCAGGGTCAGGGAGGGTCTCCTGACTCTGAGCCTGAGTCTCCTCTTTATCCTTGGGAAATACCCACTTGTCTGGCTGGCATGAGCCCTTCCAAATGGCATCCAGGCTGGCACAGAATGGGGGACACAGCAGCCCCCCTCTCCCTGGGGTCCTTGTGTGAAAAGCAGCTGGCCAGGCATCGTTCAGAGGGCTGGGGCAATTAAGGTAGATCTCTGTCTCTCAGGAAGGTTACCTGCTTGAATTATTTCTAAAACTGTTTGATGCATGATTTTTTTAAATATATAAATCTCTGCATGCCCTCCTGGAGGACAAGGACTGGGTAAGAGTTTCAGGTGAGGGTAGTGCTTCACCCTGGGCTCCTGTCTCTGATGGGATTTGATTAGGTGGAGCGATAAAGGCTGGCCTGGCATTTTGAAGTGTAATTCTGTGATGACAAAGGGCGTCAAAGAGGGCAGTTATGATTTATTGGTGCAGTTATCAATAAACAGTGATGTCAGGGAGAATTGATCTGACCATCTCAGCGGAAAGAGGTGAGCATGGAGAGGCATACCAAGGTTCAGGAAGCTCTGTAAATAGCGAGAACAGAGATGGCTTTTAGCTGTCCCATCTCATCCAGGTCCACCTTCATGCTGTGCTTTGGGGGACCAAGAGTGGGCCAGGGGAAGCCATGGTGTGGCTTCTGACTTTGTGGCACTGACAGCAGAATGCTGTTTTGATTCCTTCAGCTCTGTGCAAGTGGAAAGTCACATACATTTATCCAATACTTTCAGGTACTGTAGGGTTTGTTTGTTTTGCTGGATCATCCTTCTGGGTTGAGCAGAAGGATGTACTGCAAAACTGCAGGATTGTCACCCCTCGTGGCAAGAGTAAATATCAAAGATCTTTCCTGCCCAGGCATATTTCTGCAATTCCTGTTGTCTTGTTCAGCTGGCCACAAAATGTGAGTTATAACTGCACAAATGCATTTGACAGGTATTTTTCTTCTGTACTGGTAATACTGGTGTTTAAAGCATTTAATCATTTTTATTTAAGAACTGTAGCTATTTCAGTAATGTAACAGCAGTTCTGCATGGCCAATCTGCAAGTCCAGGCATAGGAACAGACATATTTCCCCTTCAATGCTGCCAGGACTCTTTAGAAGTGAAATAATGGCTAAATATACACGTGGTCACATACCTGCAGAGTGCAAACAAGCTCAATGTGTTGGCTTTAAAAGGAAAAGTCGTACTGGGAGAAATAATTCTGCAAACAGTGTCAGCCTGATGGGCTAGGTGACACTTTGCCTTTTCCCTGGCAAAGGACCAGCTCCTTTGCCACGGCACATGGGTTTAGGTATCATTGCAAGTGATTTTCCTTGGTTCAGGGTTTATACTGAGAAAGAGAATGTGAGAATCTGCCCTGAATTGGGTATTTTAAACGTGATTTTTTAAAGCTTGGAAAAAAAATCTAAACTCTTTATAGCTGGGAAGGGGATGATGCAGTTTTCCCACAGCATGTGAGTGCCATCTAGTGTTGTGCATCCCCAGCTGGCCTTGCCATGGCAATCCTTTAAAAGTGTTCCTCCAGCACTGGAGGGCACTGTGCACACCCCACTCCTCGAGGGGCCAGGCTGCATTTGTGCCTGGGCTTGGTGTGCCTGCAGAATTCTGGGTTTGGTGCTGCTGGCAGCAGAAGCCACGTTTTTCCAGAGGTTAAGCTGTCCCTGTGCTGATGTCCCCACTGACTTAAGCATGGCTGAGAGATGGCTTGTGCCTCCGTGCTGCAGGCAGAGCTGCCTGGGAATTCCTCTGCCTGCTCAGAGGAGATGGCCAAGGCCCTCAAAGAGCCACTCTTCCCAGCCACTCTTCACTGTGCTGGTGATACATTGCTGACAAACTGTTGAGCATCTTTGAAGAAAGATATATAGAATGAGAAGTATAAAATAACTGTAAAAATGTAAGAGGTTAACAGGAGAACATCTACTGACCCAATAGTGCCACATTTTCGGAGGTTTCAACTCTTTGCCAGTAGAGCACGTTGGGTTATTTACCCCTTAACAGTAGGAGAGTGGGGGTGAGGGAGGATGTGGATCAGGTCCAGTGTATTTCTTAATGTTCCAGTGCAGAGCTCTTAAATCACAAAGTTAAAGTGTAGGTGCAAATGTCAGGACTGAGAATTAAGTCAAGAACTAAGCAGCCTGCCTGCAGAGAATGGATTCTCTCATTCACTTTACTCAGGAGAGCAGAAAGCAGCTGCAGGTGGTATTAAATCCCATTGGTCTCAGTGGATTGCAGTCTAAGCTGTTACTGTAGGCCAGGGCATTAAAGAAAAAAACCGAACTCTTAGAGTGAGGCACTGTCCTTCCTGTTTGTTTCCTCTCCACTATTAGAAGAGCTTCATCTTTTCTCCTTCTGTTTTTCAGCTTGTAGCACTCCTCCAGTCAACATGAAAGTGCAGCCTGTGAACAGGACAGCACTCCTGGTGACCTGGAACCAACCAGAAACCATTTACCACCCTCCGATCATGAACTACATGATCTCATATAGCTGGACTAAAAATGAAGATGAAAAGGAGAAGACTTTCACCAAGGATAGTGACAAGGACCTGGTAAAAGCACAGCATCAACCTCAGACATATGTATCAAGCTATCCTTGTATTGCTGTTTTTTTTCTTGGTAGAAGGGGGTAGAGGAGGAAAGCAGTTGTTACCTTATAGGCAGGCTGATGCTTGGCCCACAATGAATTGCTATTTAAATGTTCAGCATTAGTTGAACGTTGCCTAACAGGCTACCCAAACACTGGAGTTTGAATTTATAGTTTATGTGAGTGCATAAAGGACTGAATCTGCAGACACTTTTTCATGTAGTGTTGCTGAGAAGCAGCTGGCTCAGGAAATGGTGAGGCTCTGAATACCTTTTGGCCTGAGTTCAACTTACAGATTTTTGCATTAAAAGTCCGATCCCCCAAAATCTGTTCCTGGGCTCAGGCTTTTCACTGTGCAAAGCCCCTTGCAGACTTTGGAGCAGTTTCTGGCAGTAAGTGCTGCCAGAGGCAGGAGTTGCATAGTCAGGGCTTGAAGATTATTTTGGAGTGGCCCTGTACAAGCACTGCCTGCATCTGGCAGTGTGAGAAAAAGAGGAGAGCAAGACAGTTCCAGCACAGATGGAAACACTGCTCTATCTCCTCCATTTAGGATTTCATCTGCTTGTCATTCTTGTCTAAGTGGAAGCAAGTATTGTACTGGTCCTTAACATTCTCTGCATATAAAACCAGAGTGACATATTCAGGTTTGAAAGGCCTCCATTTATTGTTAATCAAAGAAAGCCTCTAGAATAATGAAATCAGTAATTGTATATGCACATGAAAAATGCAGCAGAACAGTGTTATTTCTAATGACTGTTACCTTTTTTTTTTTCAAATACACAGTCCTCTGGGCCCATTCAATCAGTTATACAATAATACTTCTCTTATTCCCTTAGATGAAGCTTCTTTTACTTCATTTCCATTTATATTTCCAATTTCCCCACTAGACATTGTTATCTGGGTCACATTAGGGAATGATCTGCCTCATGAAATCAGAAAGGAATCCATTGAAAGGCACCCAAGGTTATGATGTATTGTAACCTCTCTCTTGTCATAATTTCACACTCTTAAGGGAGATTTTTTAATCAGGTATTAGGAGGAGAGCCTTAATCAGCAAAAATGAGGTGGGCACCATGAAAGCATCCTGTTTTATGTAAAAGAAATAATTACAAGTGTGAGGGATGTGATGGAGTGATGGCTTGGAAATAAATTGCAGTGAGACCTTGTGCTGCTCAGCAGGCCTTTGGGTTAAGAAAGCAATGACATCTTAGTCTATTTCAGGGGCGAGAGAAGAAGGAAACCCATTTTCAGAAGAAAGCACAGATTGCTTTCAGTGCTTTGGCTGATACAGTTGGGCTGTCCCATCTTGAATCAGAGCTAGACTGTGTTTTGCTATAGAAATCACAAGTATTTCAAGTGATTCATACAGCTACTCCTGTGAACTGATGTCATTGGGGACTAAGCCAACTCTCAGGTCTAGGAGTGAGCAGGGATATCCCAGTCCAGGATGCTCAGCCATCATTTTGCTCAGCCAGCATTAAAGTGCCTTAGCCAGTTTGTTGCAAAATAGTCAGTTTGAATATGCAGTGACCTTTCTGGGCTTATCCTGTGTTTGGAACATGGCTCTCCACCTAAAAAAAAAATCTTATTGTAATTGCTGTAAAGGCAAACCACTTGAGTTTTAAGTTTTTCTGAGAGCAGAGACATTGAGGCATGAAGACTGTCATGAGAACAGATGTGGGACGTGTTCATTTCTTTCTCATGGGCAGAGCCAGCAGTGTCTGGGTGCATCCCTTCAGCCTTGCCCTCTCCAGGGAACCACTGAATATTTCTGTGTAGAAATATAGCTTGTCTTACATGGCATAAATGTTCTGTGTTAGCACAATGCTTTATATATTTCAAACTGATCTTGGACAGTACTGTGGGGGTAAAAAACTGAATAATATCTATTTTTTTTAAACAGAAGGCCATCATTAGCCATGTCTCACCTGACATCCTTTATCTGTTCAGAGTTCAAGCAGTTTGCCGAAATGAAATGCGTAGTGACTTTAGCCAGACTATGCTCTTTCAAGGTAAAAAAAACACGTATTTTTTCATTGAACTATTCTTTGTTTGTTTAATATTTTCTTTGCAGAGTGTGATATGGCGTGAAGTTATTTCAGAAGATATTTGAATGCATGTAGACAATGCTAATTTCATATTGTGGCCAGATCTGAATCTCAGTTCCAGTGAGGAGGGTTTGCCTGCACCTTTCACTGTCAGGGTTTGTCAGGTTTTGGGAGAATTTAGAGCTTTTCTTCATACTAGTTTTCTGAAACAAGTTCATCAGAGACTACTTATTCATAAGAGACACAGCTATTACAGAATGTGTGTCTGAAAGGTGATCAGTCCTACCTTGACAACCACATGTGGAGACATTCGGGTTTTACCCATGCACACAACCTCAGTGATTTCCAAAACATACATATTTAAAGAAAACCAAAATAACTAGATGATAAGCTGTCCTTTGTCATGGATTTCCTTTTAAGTTTATTGGAGAAATCTGGTAAAGCTGAGATTTGGTAGAAGAACTTGATGATTTTAGAGGGTTTTTAAGTGCTAAAGTTTTGCTCCTTCCTGGGAATTTATTATGACATTTTTTATTAAGTAGGGCAAATTTTGCCTCTGATGAGAGCATTCCCTCCCACTCCAGCTTATAGATGAATAAACCTCAAAGTGGGTAATGGAAGAATAAAGCAAGCAGAGAGTTAACAGTTTAAATCCTTAGGATGAAGCAAAGAGTTGTCGCTTTGATCTGATGCTGTATTTGGAACAAAATAATAGGGGCATTTTTCAGTCATTTTCAGAAAGTATGAGGGTTTTGATCCTGCCTTGCCAGCACTTAGTGTCTGAGGGATGTCAAGCTATGGACATGGTTTAGTTCTGTCCTGGTGGCATGCCAGAGGCATGTCAGCATTGCAGAGAGAGCAGGGATCAGACAAGTGTCCTGTCCAAGTTACAACTCACGTGTAGCTCTGTTCTTGGTACCTCAGCATGGTGTTTTAGACTTCACTTCTAACTGACAGCAGAAGTTAGAAACTGGTGTATTGCTTATTATGACCTCTTTTACTGGATGATGGAATGGAAAATTCTTTGAAGTTTGACTACAATAACTGTTTAATCACAGTTAGGAGTAAGTCATTACTGACAGCTCTGTAGGAGATCCTTTGGGTACTCTAGCCCAGCTCTAGCCCATTGGAATGCAGTGGAAGTGACACACACATCTGCAGTGGGAGTACATTATGTGATTCCTTCCACATTGTCCTCCAAAAGGAGCTGCTGTTTTAATCTGACTGTACCCAACATCTAACCTAGAAAATTAACCCACCTGAGCATTCAAAACATTATTCAGAGGTTGATTGTAGTTGTAGCTGTGATATGTAGCAGTAAATAATGATAATATTATAAGGACAGAAAAAAACTATTGTCATCAAGCTACTCTTGCTTCCTATGAAAGTCAGGATGTTTCATCCAGCTTGGGGTTGAAGGAGAGAATTTGTTTTCTGTCAGCAAACCAGCATTGCCAGGCTTGAATAATTAAAGCAAGTCTGTGTTTAGACACCAGTGCAGAGTGAGGTGAGTAATGCCCAAAGAGCTGAGGGGCCTTTGCTCCAGACTGAGACCTGCACCTGTGTTCTGTAGCCACTGTTGAGTTTAGCAGTTGTTCCTCTGCCTCCTCCCCTGCCCTGACACGCTGCTCTTCTTCCCTCCCCAGCTAACACCACTCGAATTTTCGAGGGGACCCGAATTGTGAAGACAGGAGTGGTAAGTCCGGGATTTAGGGAGCGGGGATTTGGGGACGTTTCCCACCAGGTGGCAGCACGATGTTGGAAATCTGCAGCAGGACTCAGCTTTCCTGGGGAAGGGGTGTCCGGACCTGTCACACCAGGGTTTATAGCATAAAATACAGTTCCAATATGAAATGGTTGTCTAGCTTCATGCTCTGAGAGGCTTTGGCCACTGGAAAATTTAGAGTTAAAAAGTTTTCCTCAATCTGTGTTCAACTCATTTAGAGGCAAATTGTAAAATCTTAATGATGACTGTGGCAATAAATTTAATTTCTTTTATTAACTTTATGAGCAGAGGTATATGAAACAGAAATAAGGCCTCACACACAGCATCTTTGCTCTTCCAGTGCTTTAAGGATACCTGTTGTTGTGTGAATAAAGCCTGAACAATGTCTGTTTTATTTTAATTCAGGAGAGACTGTAACAAGTCACTGAGTCCAACTTCTGTGTTCCAGAATCAGAAATTTGGTACATTTACAGTAAAAATGGAATACGCTGTTTCAGTTTTGAAAGTGTCTTATTAGTTTATTTAATGTAAACTATCCATAACCTAAATTTTTTGGCACCCAGTTGAGTTGTTCAGTCAAATTTACAGGCTAGATTCATACTATTGAATTTATTCTAAGTACATTGCTTCTGGTTTTATTCTGATCCAGTTTGATATACTCTCTAGTAAGAAAATAACATATACAAAGCTTGCATCTGAATGATTAATGTTTGTTTAATGATGTATAGAGGTATTCTAGATATATAAAATCTGCTGTCAAATATTAATACTCAGTCCAGCTTTGAGACTGTTCACGCCAGAAAAAAGCAAATCTCACAGTGCCTTAGGGATTCAGATTGATAAGTATCTGAAAGTTTAGACGCTTATTTAAAGTTTTGGCTTGAAATCTCTAAAGCACAGGTTTTCATCTGAGATCTCAGGTTCTCTGTGATTGCAGCTGGTCAAAAATAACATGAGAAAGCAGCCTTTCTTGCTTTGCTGCAGCATTTCAACTACACGGCTTGACTGAATCCAGGAATTGCAGAGAGATGCAGAAATACTGTTAAATTATAAATTTCAGTTTGCAAAATAAACATTTTACATTTTTTCAATGTTCAGCAGCACCTATTTAATCATTTTTTGTCCTCATCTGGTGCCTACCTTTCCAGCTAATGGTCCTTCTGCTGATGAATTCAGTAATGTGAGACATTTTTCAGTAATTCAGAGAGGGAGAATGGTCAGGTTGTCCAGAGGAATCGCCAACTCAGCTCTTCCACAGAATTATTCCTTGTCTTTAGACAATTCGCTTCAGTCCCTTTTTCCACATGTAATTCAGGACTAGTTCTTTATGAATAGACTAAAGTTCAGTTCTTTATGTGTGTACTGTGGGGTTTATTTACACAGGCACACACACATGTTCAGAGACCCGTGTGTGGGCAGTGGGTTGACATTAGAGTAGCATTGGCAGAGTGCAGAGGATGCAAAGTCCACAGTTCATTTCCTGCTTTCTCTCAGTGGAGCAGGCAGTGCCAGTCCTGCCTTTCATTCACTGGTGGTGGCCGGGGAGAGTCCTGTGCATGTGGAAAACTGGGTCTGTACATGGGTGTCACAGCCTGGAGGTCCTGGCAGACATGGTGGTGGCTTGCTGAGGGACTCCTGGTGCTCTCCAAGTCCTTCAGGAGCGCTCAGCTGGCCATGCTGCAGTTCTTTTCTAACAAGAGCAATGCCTCACAGTAACACCAGTCCTCAGGAGAATAATCCTGATGGGTAAATTAAGGAAATAAAAATAGTATCCTTTGAGGGCCTCACAATGTGCGTGGGAAGAGCCAGAGTTCCTTGTCAGAGCAGACCCACCAGCCGTGGATGCTCACGTTGGCAGCCATTATTTTGGGACAGCCCTTATGTAACACTGTATTTTTAAACTCCTGTATTCTGAGGATTTAAGCACTGTGAGTAATGCAGCTGCACTCATTAAACTCCTTTACATTCTTCTCACCCCAAGAGGAAATGTTACTCACAAGTCAGTAGTGATGTGGGCGGAGAAGGTCCTGATATAAAATAAAGATAAGGATAAGGAGATTTTTAATGATGATGTTGTGGAGGCAGGGAGGTTTCCTCTGTTGGTGGTGTGCTGGTAGCTCTGTGGCATGTTCTGTCCTGGCTCAACCTTTCATCCAGCTGTTGTTGAGTCCCTGGTTTTAGGATAGTATGTGTGTGAAAAGGGAGGGAAAAGCCAGAGAATTACCCCAAGTGATATGTTGAGCTCCTGCTGATTCTCTCTGCTGTGTTTTCTTCCCCTGTGCTGCCGGTGATCTCCTCAAGCCCACAGCATCTCCTGCCTCCTCAGCAGACATGGCTCCCATCAGCTCCGGCTCCTCCACCTGGACCTCCTCGGGGCTCCCCTTCTCCTTCGTGTCCATGGCCACAGGCATGGGCCCTTCCTCCAGCGGCAGCCAGGCCACCGTGGCCTCCGTGGTGACCAGCACCTTGCTGGCAGGGCTGGGCTTCAGCGGCGGGGGCATCTCCTCCTTCCCCAGCAGCGTGTGGCCCACGCGGCTGCCCGCGGCCGCTGCCCCCAGCAAACAGCCCGGCCGGGCCGTGGTGGCCACCACCGAGGCCGCCGCCGCCTCCCCGGGGCCGGAGCGCGACTCGGCGCTGACCAAGGATGGCGAGGGAGCCGAGGAGGGGGAGAAGGATGAGAAGAGTGAAAGCGAGGACGGGGAGAGGGAGCACGAGGAGGAGGAAGAAAAGGACGCTGAGAAGAAGGAGAAGAGCGGGGCGACGGCCGCCTCAGAGGCGCGCAATAGCACGGAGCGCAGCGTGGCCGTGGCTTCCCCCAACAGGACTGCTGAGGAAGAAGGAAATAAAACCCTATTGGGAGAAGTGCCAAACCAAAATGTTGCCCCCACGGCTGGAGGTGCCGAGAAGGAGAGCTTTGCCGAAGCCGACACTCAGCCCCAGCTGCTCCCTTCCACCCAAGTGCCACCAGCGTTCACCGATGAACTGTACCTGGGCAAGATCCCAAGAAGACCAGAGACAACAAGAAAACCTCCTCCAAAGATGGACAGGTTTCCAGAGGAATATCCCTCAGATAACAAATTCATCACCATTAACCCAGGTGAGTGGTCTGTGGGGAAACCACTTTGACCAGCATAAGTGTTGGAGAGCAACACAATCCCAGCTCCTTTCTGATTTCCAGTACAATACAGCATTTCTGTGGTGTCTGCCTGTCACAGGACCCAACTCCACAAATTGTTACTGGGGGGAACAGAATGGAAAGAAATATCCTTTTATTGGGACATGTTCATGGTCCTTATAGCTTATTGGAAGAGAAAATCTGGAAAAATGTTTATTCCCAGCATGCTACATCAAGAACTTAGTTGAAAGAAAAAGAGAGGGAAATGCAATGAACTATAGCTCTGAAATTAATTTGGAAGAGCAGCTGCTGTGCTGAACTGGCATTTCATAGGAAGTTTGGTATATGTGCTTCTAGCTAATTGAGTTTATCTGCAGGATTCTCCCTGCCTGGGCTTTGAGATATTCTCCCAAATCAAGGATCATTGCCGGTTTGTTTCTCAACACAAAACCTACATGCTCTGATCTTCCAAAACAAGGCACATTCTGCACTAGGATTACCTTCTGGTTTTTCTGTGGGAAAAAAAATATCTTAGCCAGGCAGAGTTCCCATATTTTCTATTAGTCCTGAAGAGAATTGCCAGTGCTCCTGTACACTCCAACTCTGGATGCATGTACCAGCTCCCCAGTGTGTGCACAGCAAATACAAGCCCCTGGAAGCCTGCCCAGGTGCTGTGCATGTGCACCAAGCGTGCTGTGGTCAGGGTTTGCTGCACAGGCCCCTGCAAGCTGCTCCCTCATGGTGCTCCCAGAATGGCCACACGTGTTCCTGCTTGGGGAGCTCCGGGCACTGGTGAGGAAAACTGCAGCAGGAAAATGGACTACATGCATGTGGATTTGTTTTAGGTTTATTTATTTAGATTTAAATTTATTTGCTTATTAGAAAAGTTCATTTGAGTGATTATGTGTATTACCACAGCATTTGTGAGATAGTGCACATTTTTGTTTGTTGGTTTTGGGGGGGGTTTACTACTATTGTTTGTTTTGCTGATTTGTAGAGTGTTTCATAGTTTTCTTTTTCCATCAAAGCTGCTCTAAAGTAGTGTGAAAAAGCCTTACATATTTATTTTTCCCTACTTTGATAAACATAAAAATGCAGATATTGTGCATTCAGTTACAGCTCAGAACCAATTTAAAGAACGAAGCAAAATCCAATCTTTAATAACATTTTTTACAGAAATGCTGACCAGTCTGTAACGCTGTGAATCATAACTGTCCTGTTAGAGATCAGATTAACAATGCAGAAGCTGAGAAACCTACAACAGGTTGTGCTGATTTTGTTTTTTAAATACAGTGCTATTATTCTTAGTCCCCAGCTGGAAATCCTCAAAGGCCAGTGCTGCCACTGAATATGGGCTGAGATGCCTGTCAGGCAGTTTTCAGTTTTAGGGCCCCTTGCCCTGATCACTATCACATTAGGAAGGAGGCCTGTTGGGAATGCTACCCCTGTGAGAAGACACTTGGGAACTCAGGAGAAGGAGCTTTCCTCCAGGCTGGATCTAGGTTACCAAAGACACAGGCTGGTGAATTAGATTAGCACAAAGCCTAAGACTAGTTGCTTCAGCTTAATTGTTTTCCCCAGTAACATGGAAATTTGCAATTCGTACAGACAGACCTGACCTAACTTATGCCAGCAGTTGAGTTCAGTGAAACTCCAGCCACAGCAAGACCTCTTCCTGTGAGAAAGGGCCTTAAAGGTTTTCCATTACAAGGTAAGCCTTAAATCAAGACAAGTGAAGCCAAGAGGGCATTGCCAGAAGTGTCTGAAAGGATTCCTGAGCATCAGGACAGCCAAGGCTGAGGTGACTTTCAAAGTGAGCAGAAAGCATCCCTGAAGTTTACTCTGTCCCAATGTGAGGGCAGAAACATTTTTGGATGCATCTTTTCTCTTCTGCATCTTTTAAAAGCTGTCAAGGTTTCAAAAACATTTTTGTGAGTAGAAAGTTTAATCATTTTAAGAGTAAAAAATAGTTTCATAACAATGTACATTTGTAAAATTAATTATATAGCATCAAATTAGCAGTTGTAAAGAGATAAGTGAATGGGGAGGTACTCATGAGTGTGCATGATTAGAGGAAAACAGGGAACTCATAAGAAATTACAGGCAAAGTGCGAGGCCAATTAGTACAGCAAGGCTCATTTTCTTTTAGTGCTTACTTCACACATACATACACACCTCTCCTGAGGCCATGTCATTACTTTCCAAATGGCACTGGCCTCTTTTTGCCTGTGGTATTGGCCCATGCTAAGGATTGTCTTCTGCCACCAAATGCTCGCTTGCATTCTCCTCTTTCATTTTCCTGATCATCCTTTTCTCTGTTTTGGTGCCCACATTAGAATAATTGTACTTTTGATCTGCAACTGTTACACACACAGCTGCACAGCATTGTCCGTGACACTGAAACCTGAAAATCAGAAAAGCAGCAATTAAATTATACTCTCACAAAAGAGGGAGAAAAAAAAATTAATAAAAGAAGCAAGGGAAAAAGATGAAACCCAGGATGGTTCCGTTTAATCAGGCTAAAGTAGATACTATACCACGGAATTTTGGTTGATTGTGCCAAACAATTAAACAGATCCTTTGTTTTTTTACTGGAGTTAACAACTGGACTGTTGTAAGCAAAGTAATAGCTGTGGGATTGGAGCAAAAACCTGAGTGGTGAGCTGAGACTGAGGACAGAGAGATGAGTTTGATTCCTCATCCAAATTTCAGCCAGGTCCTCCCATCCCTCAGTGCTCACCCACCTCTGCTGAGTTCCTCCCATGAGAGGGCTTTGTGGAGACTGAGAGATGATGATGTGCAGGGTTAAATTTCAAGCCAGATGTATGCATTTAACAAAGACTGAATATTGGGTTTTAGAGCAGTCTTTGCCAGGTCTGAGGTTACAAAAGCCTTTTAGGGATAACCTCATTAGCATAATTAAACATCTGTGTAATTCTTCTCCATCTGCAGCAAGGATTATTAAGCTGTGTTTTCATGTGGCACTTCAACCATTTGCACACACAATCACAGAGTGTATGAAATTGGGAAGGACCACTGGAGCCCAGTCTCCTTGCTCTAGAAGGGTTCCCTATAGCATTTTAATCAGGGTTTGGTCCAGACAGCTTTTAAATATCGTCAGAGATGGCAACTTACAGGAACAAGCAGCAAAATGGCTTTAAAATAAAAGAATTAAACTATTTAATGCCTGCAAAATGTGAATTTCCAATACAGGATTAAATATGATTGGCATGTGTTACAAAGCAGTGAAAAGCCATGCTTGGTAATGCACAGCCTGTAAGCATGACTATTGCAGGAGGGCCTTGAAGAAATAGGGGGTGACAGCTGCACCATGACACTAAGCTTGTATCAAAGGTATCTGTTTAAGAAACATGGATTTACCTTTTCATCATTTAATAATATGGCCAATATTATTTTCCAGAATTAATTAATGCCTTTGTATATGTTCATAATTTCATTTATTCAAGGGAAAGGTGACCAAGCTGGCTTTCTCTTAAGGAGACCGTGTGGTCTGAGGCAGTTCAGCAGCAGGGCTTTTCTTTGGTTAATGGTATCTGAAATGGTACAACAAACAGAACTTTGTCCTGGCAGTTTGTGCAATGGCAAGGAATGATAAAAGTAGATAGGTTATATAGTACAGCTATGGTTTCTTATTATAGCAAAGTGTTACTTAAGGGAAATAAACACCTTTCTTGTCTCAGGAACCAATTTCCAAGAATATGCAGGAATAAAAGCACATTTCACAAACTGTGGGATGCCTCTTTCTTACCTTGACCTCTGTGCAAGAACTGCACTGCCAGAGCCTCGCTGGCTGCCTGATGCCATGCAATACTCCCTGTGCCAGGGCTCATCCATCCAGTGCCTGGGTGGAACTGCTGAATGGGTGGCTCACAGAAGTTAGGGACTTTTCCAGACGCAGGAGTAGGTTTAGTGGTGCCAGGGCTTGTATCATGTGGGACCTCCTGAAACAGATACGCTGTAATAATTTTTATTCCTTCCTACTGGGATGAATTCCAAGCCAGTAAAAGGCAAACTGAATTAATTCAACCAAGGCATATGCCACTGGAAACTGTTTACATTTCTTAGCAAAAATGGAGTTTCCTAGTCCGTTTTTTAAGCTTCCCCCATCCCCTGCCAAGTACAGCTTATGGTGGGCACTGTTACAAGGATATGCTGTTGACACTACCAGGGCTTGACATTCTTGCTTTGGAAAAGAATGAAATGGTGACTATTTTTTTATTTCGTATTATTTTGTTATATGGGAGAACAGGAAACTGGCCCAGATCTGGTTTTTTGTGTGTGTGTTTTCATTTCAACTTTTTCCAAGTTATTCAGTGTGCTGGCTTTTCTTAGGCTGTTCTGCCATGACACTCAAGACAGACACCAGCTCTCCAGCTGCACTGCTCTACCTCTGGCCCCAGTTGCCATTCTTGTACATTTTTTATTGGCACTGGTTTGTTTAAGCTCTCACAACACATTACTTAAGCAATGGAAAACACCTTAGACTTTTTCTTCAAAGCCAGCACAGGAACTATGTTTTTTCTTCTGAAGCACATCACAGCTTGGGCTTTCCCAACTGGAGTTTTGGGGCCAGCCATCAGCATTATTGAGGAATGGCATTTGCTGTTCTGGCACTCAGCATACTGAGCACTTTCTTCTCCTCACATCTGTGGTACAGGGAGTTGGCAGGGGCAGATAAGTGTGTTCTCCACACTAGACTGACTAAAAGAAGCATCATTGAGTGCTGCAGAATTTAATAGTGTGCATTGGGACTCCAGCCCATGCTGTGCTTACAATGGAATTGAGTTTTCTTCCCATGCAAACAGAACCATATGGTTTTGTGTTGAAAGATGTGGAGGTGAAACTAAACAGAATACTGTCATTGGAGAGAACTGAAGCAACACCCTAATGGATATAAGGTGATGGGACTATTTGGCTCTCCTGCAAAGTTTTATTACATCACATGGGTTTTTGCTTTGTCCCTTTTACTATTCTGATTAGTAACACTTCACAGGCTCGCTTTTTTCTTGCCCTTAAATGATTTGAAATGCACTGGTAATAACTGATGCCTCAAGACTTAGCATTTCATAAGTTTGGCAAATACAGAGAATAAGCCTTTGCTCTAATTTGGGGGCTGCTCTTTTCCTTATTCTTTGCTAGTCAAGGAATTCAAAGATGTTCAATCAAAGTGCACGTTCACTTCCCCCAAACATCCTTCTGATTAGCACATCATTTAAGCTGCTTGCTAAAGGGCATTACCTCTATCAGCCTAGTTCTCAAAACTAGGAAGATTTCTTGCTGGGCTTGCAGCAGCCTGCAGCCTTGCTCTGTTTTCAGCAGTCAGGCAAAAGCATTTACAATTAACCTTTACTTCCACGTTAGTTGAATTTTACTCCTGCCTATGGAGGAGTATAATCTAAATGCTATTAAAATAGAGTATGACTTCATATTATGTGACATCTGGTGACTTCCAATTATCTGTGTTTTGCCTGCCTATGGTGAAAAGGCAATTATGTTCCTCTGGTAGGATTTGCAGCAGTTTCAGAAGATATGATAATACACTGCTGAACGAGGGCAAGGAAGCGTGTTGGTAGGGAAAGACTCACACAGGCTTAAAAGTAGAAGTCAAGTGTGCATGTTTCAATCCTCCTTGAAATCTGAAGCTGTTTGTACTAATCCTTTCCCATTATGTCCTGTTGACAGGTATTGATCAACCACTGCCTGTTTGTTAGGAAACATGAATAAGATATGGAATCCGCTTCTGCATTTTTCTCTTATCATTCTGTTTAAACTATTTTATTCATCAAGTCTACATGAATTTACACGAATTAGATGTCTTTTGAAATACACTGGTGTCTAGGCTCATTGGCTCCAGTACTTTCAGAACTTCTAGATATTCATCTTATATATGATACAATAATTTTAGTAAGATGTCATGCAAAATCTGAAGTGGAGTTAACTTAGCCAGATCTCAGGGTATTGACGAACTTTAATTTTGTTCAAAAGCTGTGGCATAATGATTTCTTCTGTCAGTTACAACACATCCTATCCATTCATTCATCCACCCATCTTGACAATCCATATGCTAAAAAGTGCTTTCGTATGCAGTAACCCACCAGATTGTGACAATTCTGCAAATGATGTGACATGACACCCAACATGTTGAGGATTTTTTATTTTAAGATAGTTACCAAGAAATTTATTTCTAAAGCAAAGTATTAGATGGAGCTTTGCAAACAGGGCTGTCCTGCACTGTTGAGAAACAGAGTACATTTATCTGCAAACACTCGTGGCAGAGCACAGCACTGGCTCAGTGGGGTACTCCACATCTGATAATAGGTGCTTGCACAAAAGAGTCCTAAAAGTGTCTATGAGACCATAATTACAGGCAGTAGTAAAATCCTAGCCATATGTGGCAATAAACACCATACTTCTGTGCTCTCATGTCTCAGACTGAAGACAAATGGAGTCCCACCCTGCAGTTAGAGGATTTCTGCTCTGTTTACTCATAGCATGTAAAAGAGATAAGCTATTTGTTTTGTTTACACATTTTTCCATAGAGTAATTCTTTTTTTTCCCACCCAGTGATTGGTTTTGTTATGTGTTTAACACACAGCTGGCAAGAACAGCTCCAGCATGGCCACGAGACCTTCTCCTGGTAAAATGGAATGGATCATCCCACTCATTGTGGTCTCAGCACTGACCTTCGTGTGCCTCATTCTCCTCATCGCTGTGCTTGTCTACTGGAGGTGAGCCTGTTCCCCTGTCAGTGGAAGCTGATTAGGATTTGAAACACATTTCAGTGGTGTTTTTAATGTGGTCCTGTGTTTTTTTTTATTTTATTAGAACTTAGGATGATAGATGGATTAGATAGTTGTCTGGGTGCTAGAACAGCTTTGTTGGTTAGCTATTCAGCTGTCTTAAATACTGATTGATATTTGTGTCATGAAAATGAGCTTGGTAGAGCTCTACCAATGAGACAGCTGTAATGGTGACAAATATTTTCACAATTAGTCCCTCTGAAGTAGCTATAAAAAATTACCTTCATCTTGGCCTTCAGGAAAGGTGGTTGTGGGAGAAAATCCCATTTAGACTGGCCTTGGCTTCATTGGTGTCTTTACCACAAAACTCCTGTGTAATCTTAATGCAGTTCTTTCCTTCCTTTAACTGTACTTCAAGAAAGGGAGGTAAGTTTGTTTCACATTCCACAGCAATGCTCTTTAGCATTGGTGGAGAGTTCGGAAGTACAGCCTGCAAGGCCTTCAAAGTAAAGATTGCCTCTTATGAAGAGACTCTGTCATTCACACCAATGGACGTTGGACCAGGATTGGCATCAACAAATCCCTCTGCGTTTGATTGAGAGTAAACTGAAACCTGCAGCACCTGCTTGTGTCAAAATCAGAACCCAGAGGCACCTCATTTGTCTGGAAGTTAACATTAACCAGGGATAAGCCACATACAAGGTATTTAGGAAACCATTTCAAAATCTGATTGGATGGGATAGAGGAAAGTAGTTTAGATGGGAAATACCAGCCCATTGATCATTATATTTGCAGAATCCATTAAAAAAGTACCAAGCTATTTTTTCAGTACACCCATTTTGCTGACAGCTGGTTGACTCAATTGTTGAGGCCAAGAACATTTTAAAGAATTAATAAGTAGATGGCAATAGTCTTGTGAAAAGAATTTCTATTAACATTTGTAAGTAATTAACATCATTGCATAAGACAGTAAATAAAATTGCAGTGATACATGCACAAAAGCTGAAATAGGAAAAGTTCTAATGATCCCATTGTATTGTCCTATTTTTCAATATATATTATATTTATTTAAAGTACTAAACTTTGTCACATTCATACCAGGCAAGTCCTGGAAGGATATGGTATATCTCAAAACACTGAGATGAAGGATTAGTAGATTTATCTACTGTTGATAAAAATGCTCTTTCAGGGTGGAAAGATTTTGAAATGCAATGCTAACAGCTGTTGTCTAGAAGAATGTTGGTACCTATCATTGTTTGCAAAACATTTCCATTTCTTTGCAATTTCACTAGTGGAGGGAAAGAAATAATTGTAAAAATTGTGTTTAATTTGCTCAAAGAGTAACAATACTGTGCCTGAAAAGATATTAAAGTTGGTGGAGATTAAAAATTAATATAGGCATGAAAATTAAGTAGTATAGCAGTCAAAGTTTTTTGATAAATATGAAGCAAGAAATAAAGGAACAAACTTGACAGGACATATGTACTACCTTCAAATTATCTGTATCTAGTTCTGAGGATTTTTAAGAAATACAGAGAATGTATTAAAAACACATGTGTGTTTTAAGATAAATCAACAAGCAACTAGAACACAAATCATCCCCAGAAATATTTCACATTGTGCAGACCATGTCACTGAAGCAGCAGCACAGCGTTACATTTGCAGTGATTGCCTTTCCTCAGGAAAAAAAATAAAATGTTTATCTCTGTAAGTGTTTTAAAGTAAGGAAAAAAGAGATTCTGAAGCACTGCAGACTCTAGTTCAAAAGTTTGAAAGGAGCAGTAATTTGGATTTTCAGGAAAAAATACTTAGCTTAAAATGTAATGGGCAACATATGGAATAATTTGCTGAATAACACCATCAAAGCAAATGGCATGAAAACGAATTTGAGACAGATATTTCAGAAAAGGAAACATGGTATTGAAGTGCACAGCAGAGAAACACTCGTGATGAAAGGATAACCCTGAAGGGGACAGGCGTGCTGGACTAAGGGGTCTTTTCTTGCACAGCAGTACTTTGTTTTGGTGTTAGAAAAAACTTTGTAAATCAAAACCCAGAGAAATAGAGGAAGCAGAAGAGACATAGTTGCCCTTGGCAATGCATTTTGAGGGTAAAATAAATTTTATTTTTGCTTTTGCATTTTTGAGTGTTTGTGGAATTAGATGATCTGAGACCGGAGGTGACATAAGCAGGACAATGAAGCAGAGAGAAGCCTTCTGCTTGTTTCCATCTCATCAGAGCCCTTTTATCCAGGGATCAAAATGAGGAGTTGGAGAATTTACTTAGGAAGGTTTGGCAAAGCATTAACTTTGTTTGGTCTCTTTGTGGCTCATTCCACAATACAGCAAAGAAATAAGTTTTGTGAAGATGACTTGTTGTAAGGAAGCTTCATTTTCTGTTCCCTTTATTTGAAAAGGAGACTGTCATTGTTTGATGAAGATTTCCTTTTTCCATCTGTTGAGCTTCCATGCTGTCTTTTAGAGACTCCTTGTAACTGAATATATTTGGAAATGATCTGTGCCATTTCCGAACAAGACTGGCTTATTTGCAGAGGTAATTTGCTGTTCTCAGTTCCTTTTTCATGTGGATCCTGGACAAATGGTGAAAGAGTATGACTAATGTTGAAAAGAAAGGGTCATTTCTATCTTTTTCGTGTAGTGGCCATCTCAATAACGAAAAGGGATGGGAACTTGGAGGCAAGCAGAGCTCTGAATTACCTTTCTACTAAAGTTTCCTGGATTCAGTACTTTAAATGGCACTGCTGCACAAAGAGACCTGTGTGATTTTAAGTTGGTAGACTGGAAGATAAACTAGGTCAGCATAATGAAGCTGCAAAAATTGTCCTGCCTTTTATCCCAGAAAAATGAGGAGAGCACAGTCACAGGGTGACCACGAGCCACGACATCCGCTGGGGCCCGTTGGTGGTTGGGCTCTCTGGGCAGGAGGGACAATGATGGTGTAGTTTCAGTTTGCTTCTCTGCATCTTTGATTCCTCTTCAGGAAAAGCTGGCCTGGCTGATCCTTGAGCTGTCATGGGCATGATGAAGGGGACTGTTGCTCCCAGGACCTCTGGTGCTTAAATTGGTTTCCTTTAGCATCAAGTTGAGAATTTGAGTCTTAGCAGACAGAAAAGGTGAGGAGGCCAGATCCTTGTTTTATCCTCACCATATGGATTCGCCATTCACTTTTGCAATGCCACAATGGTGCTTCTTTTTCTTTCTTTCCTTTCATACTGGTTCCTGAAATTGTGTGCTGTAGGGACAACTGAGTATTTCTGAAAACTGTACACTGGGATTTTAGGACCTTCACTGGAGCACTGCTAGCTTGTCTAGAGCCCATTAAAACGTGGGTGTCGTGAGGTGCTGTTTCCCAAACACATTATTTTTGCATTTCTGGGCATTTGTTTTGCATCTGTGATTTTTATACCCAGACTCAGTATCATGAGATCCATCTGCAGATCTTCAAGGTCACTTTAAAATCTGACTTGGATTGTCTGCAGTCTTTGCCACTGTTACTCTCACAGCCTTTGCTACGAGCTCTGAGAGCTGCAGAGTGTGTTTGGTAGTGACCTCCAAACTATTTAGGGATTGAGTGTGACTTCAGTTTTTTTGCAACAAGATGAGGTCCTGTAGTATGCTGAGCTGTAATATGGCTTCAAACACGTCTTTTCTAGAACTTCCACTACATTCCGTAGCAAATTGAACTAGTCCTGAGTATTGACACTTAGGGGTAAGCCCAGGGTCAGTGCCACTTTCATCTTCACACAGGTGCAAGAAGGTGGCTAGAGTCAGGAATCAACTGAAATGTTTTTATACACAGTAAGTTCTGTCATTTGGGGGGAAAATAACATATTTTAAGAGAATATGGTAACCTTCCGATGTTTGTTTTTCATTCTGATTTTTAATCTAAACACTACAGTCCTATAGACTGTGGTTTCAAAGGGAAAAAATAAGCAGAGAATATTAAGAAGCAATTAAGATTTTAGAGTTTAGCCAACAGCAACTTTTAAATGGGAACTAAATTATAGCCATTTCTCATTCTCAGCTAAGAGGAGGAAATTCATTCACGACTATAGCTGGAGAGTTTTCTTCTTCCTTCTTTTGAACAGATAGCATAATTCACCTTGAATTATTGCCACCATCAACATCATGATCCCAAAGACAAAGTAGGAATATTGTACTGCATTTCTTATTAAATCAAGCTGTTTATACAGTGCTAATATGTTTACTTTTGGGGGGATTTTTGGAACAACGCAGCTGCTGCCTTTCAAAGAGCAAGCAAGTTTGCATTGCTTGTTTTATAGCAGTGTGTGTATATGAGACAGCTTGGGAAAAAGATGTCTTTAATTTTCCTTAGGCAAAACCCTATAGAATTTAGTAGACAGAGAGAGTTTTCTTAGTTTTTTGTTAAGCATCCTGTCAAATGGAACGGAATCGCTGGGACAAGTCCTGTGACAGAGCCTTGTACTTCTCTGGCAGTGCCTTTCTGTGCAGGAGAAATGGCACTGAGCACCAGGAGATGTGTTCCTTTATCTGACTCAGTCATTGATTTCTGTGGGACCTCAGGCCAAGTCACTTACGGGTTGAGAGTATTGTTGTTGAACTCAGTGGCAAAGATCTCACTGGGAGCAAACTCAGGTGTTCAATATTTCAGCATCTGAGTTCTGACACTGGTGAAATAGCACTGAAGAAGGTTGGTCAGCTGTATTACAGTAAATCAACTTGTAATATAGCAACAAAAGCTGCAACATGAAGAACCCTCATATTTACCATGTCTAATAACCTTGCCTTGGAAAACTACCTTTTGGCATTAAATTCCGGGGAGCTTGTACAGCTGCTTAGCTAAGAGAGTGTTAAAACTTAATTGGGAGAAAAAAAATAACTTCTGCCTGTATCAGGTTGTAAAAAGTGCTGAAATTGAACCTATCTCTAGGTTTTATTTTATGAGTACACAATGTGTTGTTCATCTACTGTACTGATTGGAAAAGGAGCATTACAATATTACAGACCATTGTAATATTGTTTGCTTACAATGATAAAAGCTTATTTCATCTTACTCTAAAATGTTTGTGATTCTTCTCATTTTCTCACCCATGGAGGATGTTGAGTGGTAACACTTTCTGAGACCCTGGGTGTTAATTTTAAGAATGCCTCAGATGTAGTTGCACGAGTATTTATTTCAGCAGCAGCAGTTCAGGCAGGGTCCTCTGTTCCTGCCCTTGTTCTGCCCTCTGTGATCCCATTGCAAATGTTTGTACAACCATGTGAGGAACTGGATTGTGAAATAATCCGTGTTTAAAAAAAAAAGACTTTTAAAAAAAATGAGAGGAGTTTTCATGTCCTGATTTAAACCAGATTAGCTCCTAGCCTGGTTCATGTAGTAACAGGACAGAGCTGTACCAGCATAACTGAGGGAGCAGCACAGGGCAGGAATGAGAAGGATGGATGGGGATGCTCGCTCCAGCATTGTCCTCAGAGATGCCTGAGAACCACATCCAGGCACTTGTGCTCACCTTGGGGATAGCAGTGCCCCAGAGCTTGTGTCACTGCAGCACTGAGGAGAACTGACAAGGGCAAGAGACTTCCCTTCTCCCTGGAACAGGCAACTCCTCAGGTAGACGAGGGAAAACGTGGAGGTGAGTGGTATACCTGAAACTGCTTGCAGCTTCCATCTCCTTTTTTAGTGCCCAGCTGTGCCTTGCTCATGCTGAACAGGGCATAGCTTTGTTTTCCTCTGGGAATGGCCACATTTATTCTCTTATGATGAGGGATGAGGATGGGGCAGATCACTGCCTGGTAAATGGGATGCAGCCTAGCCTGCTTTGGAATCCCCTGATCTCCTGCTCTCAATCCAGGCAATTCAGGAAAAGCACTTCAGCTCTAATTGCGAAAGATTCAGGTTGTGTGTGATTTTGCCAGTGCTGGAAGTAAAGGTACTGAATCTTAGTCCCATCTGTGTTTAGTATCTCAAAAGTTCTGCTCATTTTCATTAAAAGGGAGCAGTCCTCTGATCAGCTCCCTCTTATCCTGCTCTGGGACCCAGCCTCATCCACACTGCCAACTCCCAGGCCCTCACTTTCAAGCCAGATGCTCAGGGCAGCTGCTGGTTGCTTGTTCTGGCTGTTGGTACCATGCTTTCAGTGCTCATCATTCTTCCTTTATGAGGAAAATCAGTAAGAAAACTTCTGTGGCAGCATCTGTGCTCTTTCATCCAGCAGGACACAGCCTGGGGCAAGGGGCAGAGCTCACAGGTAGAGCCCAAGACCAAACCAGAGTGTGCCACTGCTGCAGTTCATGGTGTTGGCTCAGGGGGTTTTACCATCTCCTCCTGCAGGGGAGCTGAGCCCAGCTGATCCCAAGGCTGGTGGGACACGGGGCTGGCTCCCTGTGGGAAGGGCTGAGGTAGAGGAGCCCAGGACCTGCACCTGCAACCATCCCTCCCCAACTTCTTATTCCATAGCCTTTCCTAAATGGCTACTTCAGGGCCTTTCAGAAATCACAGGGGTTGTCAGTTGTTGTAGTAACAGACCCCCTGCTGCTGAATTGGCCCCGAGATGCCCATTTGGGCTTTGGAACAGACTAACTCAGGCTCATTACACAAAAAAGAGAGAGAGAGACAGATTTGCAGATGGAAAGTTGCTTTTTAAACATGCTGGATGGTCTGTTAAGAGCTTGACTGTGGAAAGGGGCATGTTCTGTCATTATATGCTTGTTACTTTTACTCTTTTTTAATTAACACTAGGTTTAATTTTTTGTCACAAACCAGAGTTCTACAAGATCCCATTTCCTTTCTGGTGAGGCCTATAGTGACCTGCCTCTTTACAAACCAACATATTTTGTCTAGAGAAAGGAAACAGGTATTTACCAAGTTTAAAAGCAGACCAGTGGTGATTTCCAGAACTATCAGGATATTGACAAAGCTCAGAAAATAGTGCTTTAAATTCTAATTACAGAGCATCAAGACCAAAATCAATAAGCACATTCCAATCCAGGAATGTCCCATTTCAAGGAAATAGTACTGCCTAGATTTTGCTTCACGTTTAGACCTGAACTATCCCATTGGTGTTAACAGAGTGATTCCTGAATAACTTCTACCAGCTACAACAAACTTGTCATTGTAAATTTGAATCCACATGACTGAGGAACCTGTATCATCTTAAACAGGTTCTCAGGAGTATGTAATTGCAGTATCCAATTTCTTCTAGCCAGATATTTGAAGCCAGCTTCTTCCTGCGTCCCACATGGCCAACCTTCATCTGAATTTCATCAGTCAGTGTTCTCCTCTCAACTGTCCTGTAAATAAGAAGCAAATACAGTTTTATAGCAGGCTGATGTATCTCCAGGTGTAAATAAGAGAGGACTCTGGGGTTTTTTATGTGCTTCACCTTTTCTGTGAGGAATATTGTTGCATGAGGTGGGGCAGGCAGAGCTGTTGGCAGATAGGGGAAGAAAGTGCTTGAGTACGTGAAAGGGATCTGCAAGGAATCCATGATCTTCTGCCCCATTTTGCTGCAGATGTGAGGGGCCTCTGGCTGAAATTACAGCAAGAGGGAAATTTTGGTTGGACATTAGAAACAGCCTCAGGGTAGGAAAGGCACTAAAGCGGTGGTCTGTGGAATTTCCATCATTTCTAGGTTTCAGACAAGGTTAAGTAGCTCCAGTGAGGAGCCCCACAGGAGTCTGATCCCTCCCAGGAGCATCCCAGCCTGCTCCCCACACTTTTGCAGTGCCAGCTTTAAAGCACACGTGGAAACATGAGAAAACAGGAGGGATGGTACAGTGTGATAAACTCCCCTGTAGGTCACAGGCTGGAAGCCTGCCTGTCACCCTTGAACTGTAGCACGTGGGTCAGTTGTGTGAACATCTTTCTGCAGGCACTTTTATGGACGTGGCCACTGAACTCAGTGGGAGCCTAGATGTGCATCACCTTTATTTTGAAAGATAATGTCAAGCATGCAATCATGAGTCACACAACAGGATAATGTGTGCTTCGGGTGTGGAAGATTAGAATTCAAAATATCACATTGGTGACCTTGAAAACTCCCAAACACAAAAAGTATAATTTTTGGTTATAATTTGCTATATGATGTGTCCCATAAGAGCTGAGACATTTGCTGTACTTTGCCTACAGGCCATCCTAAGAGGGTGAAGCTTATGCAAAAGTCTTGGCAGCAAGATGGAAAACTGCTGTTGACACCCCTCCTCAGTGCTTTGTTTAGAGTTGTAGCAGAATTTCCCCAACATTTCCAAAAATACCTTTTTCTGCAGAGAGAGCAAAGGAGATTGGGCAAAGGCAGCTGAGGTCAGGCAAGGAGGGATCTGCACAGCTGCAATCGATCTTACTGTTTTGTCTCTGTGGAACTAATTAAATGGATTAATTGCAGACATTTTTTTTTTCTGGAAATGCTTTCCCCAGTGCTGTTGTAATGGTGAGATCTGGAAAAAAAAGAGCAAGATTTTATCTGTGCAGTTACTGGCTTAATGGTTTGCAATGCATAAGTCTGAACAAATATTTTTTAAATATCAAAATATTCTTATTAATCTCCATTAAGAACAGGGTTTTGAGTGCTCAGAAATAATGTGCCATGAGGAGTCTGGGTGTTCTCATAACTACAGTGGTAGAGGATACTAGGTACCACTGGCATCTCCTACTCATCTGCTGGGTCTGTTGTAAGTTACTGTAGAGGAAACTTATACAGCTTTAAAATTTTTGAACTCAGACTTTTAAAGCTGTGGGATATTTTAAGACAGAAACAAAGTTCACAAATGTTTTTTGTGAAATTAAATCACTTTATGAAAAGAAGGCTCTATTAAGAAATTGATGTACTCTTTTTCTATTCCCCTTCCCAGCTCAAAGAAACAATTTGCGTACTCATTGTCAGTTGATCTGTTGCTAGTTTATTTCTTTTCTATAACATTCTTAGTATGTAAGAGAACGTGTTAAAGTGTATACAGGTGTCTCTGAAGTTGATTCACTCCCAAACTGGTAGGTTCAGAGCTAGAGCAATGTCTCAGACAAACTGTGAATGAAATATCCTATAATACAGCTAGATGTACCCTGAGGGAACAGTATACCTCTGCTGTGAAACTGTGAATTAAGCACAGCAAGCAGATAAATTATATTTTTTGTCTCTCCTTGTAACCATAAAATATAGCTATTGAAAGGCCCTATCCTGTCCTAAGTCCCTTGGCAGCGTTTGGACTAACGTTAGCAGCAGCTATTTCACAGCAGGATGTAGTCTGAGTGTAAAATTATAGGGTAAGAATATTAAATCAATTTGGCAACCTTAGCTGCTTGGATAAATACTGGGAATCAGCAAACTAGTAAAACAATAACAAGCAGGGGTGAACTTCATTTTACTGTTCTTAAAACCTGTGCAATTTGGGGAAAAACAAGGCCTCGGAATGCACTACACGTTGTGCTGCTCTTACAAATGTTGCAAGTACACTAATTCATTCAGTTTATTGTAGAATGCTGAGTTGGTTGGTTTAAAAGAAAACAGTTCCTCTATTGCTATAAACAGCATGTGTTTTACTCTATTGACTTACAGGTTAAAATCCATTTGAGTTCCAAGTTTTGAGCTGAAACAGGCGTAGGCGGCGTGCCTGGGTCTTGATTGGTGGATTGTTTCATGTTTTGGAAACCCTGTGTTTTCCAAGAAAGAACAAAGCCTTTTTGAAATGTCCTACAATTTGACATTTATAAAGTAGTTAAAATAAGCCAAATTTGAATTTTAAAAATATTGTTAATGTTTAAAAAAAAAAATCAAAATAGTTCTTATTAATGGTAAGTGTTCTATTCCCTGAACAATCAAAATTGTTTTATGTTTCTGATCAAATTATCAGTTAAATGGGTGGATTTCTGCACAGTGATTCACTCTCTACAGCCATTTTTAACCACCATCAGAAACCTTCCAGTGAGTGCTGGTAAAATTCCTCACATTTTGTAGGAACCACATCATCATTCAGAATGACTCTCCAGAGTCTTAAAAGTTTCCTAAATTTCAGTGCTCATCAGTAACAGTGACTGGTATTGCAGACATGAAGTGAAAGCTGGGAAGAAGCAGTCCTCATACCTGCCTTATTATTTCTATTTGTTTTTTTGGGTTTTGTTTTGCTTTTTAATAAAAGCTTGGCACATAAATGTACCAAAATGAAAAGTCTCTGCCCGTTCATACAGCTCTTTATTTTTGAAGCTTTCAAGTGTATTGTTTCAATCAGGGAGTAAATGGGTTTGCTTTGCAGGGTAAGAAGAGCAAACTGCAAATGCTGGTTTAGTCAGTTAAGGCTGAATCTGGATTTTATCCAACATTTAGACAACAGCAAAAAAAGATTCTCCTGGCCTAGATATCATTACAGGCTTTATACTCATATGAATGAACTGGTTTTCAGCACTTTCCCTCATTTTTAGGTAGAAACAAGCCTTTTAACTTAAAAGTGCTTTTCCTGCATCCTGTTTATTTTTCAGCTTTTTTGTAGGTCTCACATGGCAGGAGTTTGAAGTCATGTTTTCTGGTAATACCTTGTCTCCTTACAATTGTACAATTGTCCTGTGTCCTTGTTCTATTTTGGGGGACCTGGAGGGAAAGGGAGAGAATGATGAACAGCTTATCAAACACCAAGGACTTTCACTTAGTTTACATCTGCTACAGTTATTCTGAACATGTTTACGGTATGGAGGGGTTTATAAACTTCATATTTATTAGCAGTAATTCCTTATTAAAAAAAATAATTAAAGCACACCATTTGCATGCACAAATCACCATAGTTTGAATCGGGTGCTATTTAATACTGAATCTAGGCAAAGCAATTGTATCTCTGTGGAGATCAATCCTAAAGAATAAAAGAGATGAAAGGATTTTTTTAAATAATTCGAGCAAAGAAAAGATGGTCTTCTTTTTCCTGAGACTGTGGAAATAAAGTTTCTGCTTTCTAAAGGAAAATATAGTAATTAGGAAATTTGCAAATGGAAATTAGCTTGTGTTGGTCTTTGTCTTTATTTATAGCATTAAATGCAATCTTTAATTAGCATATATATTATTCATGTCTCAATATAATCTATTTTATAAGTCCAAGTTCAAATATAAAAATCAAAATGGGCTTGATGCACTCTATTGTTCACATGCAAAGCAGTTTAACATAGATGTAAAGATATGAGGTGAATTGAAACATCCATATTTCATAAGGATGCCGTCTACGTTTTCTGAAATTATGGCTTGAACTCTTATTTTTAACTTTTTCTCATTTGCATACATATTACTCCCTGTTTAAATGATGTGTTAATTCTATTCATTAGACTTCAGTGGATGCTTCTGACTCTCCTGATAATCAAGCACAGGTCCCTGGAAAGCAAATTATTGACTTTCATGTTGCAAAACCCATTGTAAACGTGACATTTATCACTGCAAAGCCAACTCCTGTGGAGCACTTGGCTGCAGTCAGGAGGGCAGAAGCCTTTTTCTTCTGCCTATGGTAATGATTGTCATCTGTGGATAAGGACTTGGCACCAGGTCCCCAGTGGCTCTTCAGAAATGGTTGGGCACTTCACAACTGCTCCACAGTCTTGATGGTAAAAATGCCAGTTCAGTTCTTTAAGGGAATAATTTGGCTGACGTCCTCACACAAACAGCTTCAAGAAAATGGGTGGTGAGGAATTTTCTGTTCCCTGTAATGCGATGGTGGAGACCAGGATGGGGGGACCTGACCTAGCTGGGCTCTGTACTGTCTGGAGTGTATTTGGCTGTCAGAGCTGGAGCCTGTGGCTTTGGCTTTGCTGTGCTTCCAACATATGTTTGTGCTCCAAAGCCTGGAAGGAGAGAGCTCCGAAGGCAAAAGCACAAAGGTGACAGCAGTACAACAGGAGTCCCTTCTCCTTTCTCTGGTTTGCTGAGCCGTACCCTGTTGTGAATGTGGGAAGAATCTCTTGGGAAGGAGCAGTGAAACAGTATTGGAGTTAGATGTCTGCTATTGCATATTGATTTGTCAAGGCTGTGTCAACTCATCTCTTTAACTTTAGGTATAAAAGCATTGTTATCCCAGTGGAAAACCTGAGGTGATAATTTTGGAAGGTTTTATGCAGATGGGGTGAACCCTTGGTGCCACACGGGGAGTTGCCAAGTGTGCTCTGATTAATAAAACAGTTGATGGGAAGAAGAAAGATTTATATTGGCATCTCTGTGAGGAAATCCTTGACATCTTTAAAAGCCCATAAGTATGGTTTCTATCTGTTTTTTTGCAGAGCTTGGATCTTTTCAAAAGCAGTGCTGATGTGCTGCAGGAAATTAGTTGAGGTCTTTGTGATAGCACAAGGTGGGAGTTCAACATGTGGTTTTGTTAGCCACAGAGAACAAGTTCCCTGTTGTATAGCTTAAAGGTACAGGTGGAGGCTGCTAGAAAGAGACCTGTTGTCCCTGCAGCTTAGTTTTATGAGAAGTGCAGAGGATAAGAGAGCAGAAGAGATCACTGCATTTGATACACATTCTCCATCTCCCTGTGTGTGGCTGTGTAATGTCACTCTCAGGATCTTTCTGCATGAGTAACAGCTGGGCACTGCTGAGCACAGGAGAAATGGTCTGCCAGCACCAGCCTTTGGGATAGCCCAAGCTGCAGCTGGGCCCGTGGGGCAATGGAAAATCCATGTTAGTGCATTGCAGTGCTGTCTGTAGGGTCTCAGCTTGCAGCTGGATCCTCTCTTTCCTTACCAATGCTTCCTTGTGCTGAAACTGTGCAAGGGCATCCCTGAGCTTTACACCAGCATTTTTTAAACTCTTAAACCCATTTGCAGCCTCCTTCACTCCCTGGACAGTGAGTGTTCAGTCCAGTGGGGCTTCTGTAAAGCTGGGACAGGCTGTGCTAATATCCTGTGTGATGAGCACAGAAGAGGATTCTGAGTAAAAGGGACTTTAACCTTAGCCCAGGGTTTAAGAGCTAAGTTTCATTTAAGTTGTCAATTTCCTGGTTTAGGTTTTGTTTGTCTTTTATAAACCTGGAAAGTAGGCAGCTCACCTCTTTGGGGAAGTTAGGCAGGGGATAAGCATTCCCCTTCCATCTTTTTTTCCAGAATTTTTTCCCTTGGTATGCAAAGTACAGCAACCTTCTATCCCAGAGAGAGATGTATTGGCAACCTCATTCCTTATTTTGTTCTGGTGACTGGATTAACATTAACATTGCTCTCCACCAACCTTGTTGTATTTACTGAGCTTTCTGCAAAGAATGAGTTAAATACATATGGGCTGAATGATTTCTGTTACAACTCATGTTCTGTCTTGACCTTCTTGGCTTCACATATTTTCCCCTTTTAAAGTTGCTAGCTGTATCTGAGTTCTTAACATCAGTGGGCCATTTTGGGAAATAAATATTAATGAGATGGCTGCTGATAGCATTGTGTGGGTAGAAACAAATGCTTTTATAATAAATGGAATTTAATATTAATTGAGTGGTTTGCAGTTAAAGCAGGATATAAAGTGACAAGCTCATGGCACAGCAAAATGCCCTTTGCAGGAATCCAATTAGAAGAGGAAGCAGCAAATTCTATGCAAACTTGCTATAATCACACAGGGGCAATACAAGAGTGGAGCATAATTTGGAGCCTGGGACCTGTCCCCTTGAATGTCTCATAATTTCCATGAATCAACATTTAACTGCTATGTGGTGCCAAGTTTGCATTATTCAGCTTTTTCCTGGCAATGTGGCATCCCGTTGCTCCAGTCCTCCCTCTCCAGAGGGAGACACTATGTTTTGCAGTAAAGGACACATCAATTAATGCACTGTCCTGTCTGTCGGAGAAAAGGGACTCATTTGTTAGCCTGCTGAAATTACTTTGCTCTGAAAATCTTCTGCTGCTGTTACAGGCTTTTGCCTGATCTCTTGAAGCTGTTACCTTTGCCATTTCCTTGATGAGGATGATCAGGAGTTGTCCCCCTTCCAAACTGCAGTGTTTGCTTGTGATTTGGAAAAATAAAAGATTTGCTGAGTGTTGTAGATAAATGGCAAAGTCCTGCCTCAAGAAACCGAGTGGAGTTGTCAGATATATCTTGTGTTATAAAGAGTGATGTAAAGTATTCATTGAATTTGAATGGTTCAAAAATAATTTCTCTAAATATTATGTATTGTTTTCATCTGGCAGATGGAGTTGCAGAAGCTGCTATAGCAAGAGTTTGTTTGTGGCTTTTCAGACAAACCTGGGTATTGTGTGAAGTTGGCTTAGCAAGCCTCTAAAAGGAGGGTGCAGAATGTAAAGTGAGGGTGTAGGAGTGATAGCCAGGGCAGTGCTTCCAGGCTGATAGAGAAGCATGTGGGAAAAAAGAAAAAAACAACAAGGAGCAAGTCAATTTATCCATTCTGTCAAAATGGCTATGATCAGCCAGGAGGCAAATGAATAAACGGATCAACAAGTATTTCACACTTATGTGTTCTCGACAGGAAATCACAGATCTGAAACCAAATGTCTGGGACAAAACTACCAGAAATAGTGGCAAAATACTCTGCTGTTTAGTCTGCATTTTCAACATTTTTAGCTCACAAAAGTCCTTGAATTAAAGCACTAGAATAAAGCAGGAACTTGTTACTATATTTCCCATTTATGAGCAGAGATGATAATATTTGGGGTGGGTCTAACAGCAGGACCTCAGTCCCCACTGGAATCTCCCTTTGCTGCACACCTGGATGTGTCTGGCTGGCCGTGGTGATGGCTCCTGTCTTTTCTTCTCCCAAGATCCCAGTCTAATGGCAGCCAAAGCACCACCAGAGATCACATCAGAACATGGAAATGAAATGCATGAATACAGCAGGAGGAAAATGGATGTGGATTGCTAGAGGTACCAGGGCTGAACAGCTCACCTGGGAGCAGACATCTACATTCCTCCAGGACACTGTCTGCCAGAGCAGCCACAGCCCTTCATGAGCTTCAAGAAGAGGAAATGCAGAGCCAAGAGCTTGTGTTTAATTACATCTGCTTCTGAGCAAGTGCCTCGTGCATCCAGGCACATTTCTTCGTACATTAAGAAACAAGGTTTTCCTGAGATGTGAACTGCAGTTCCTGTGGGCTTTTTTCTCCTTTTCCCCAGTCCCACGTTTGTCAACACTGAAAGGTTATCAAGAACTTAATAAAAGATAGGTTTAAGCTTTAGAAGTAGTGCAAATAAAGACAACAGTCCATAAAGGCTCTAATAATTAACACAGGTTGACTGAATTTCTCCTGTTTTGCTTATCTGCAATGAACTTTTTTCTCGAATCAAAATGTTCTGCTCCTGTGATTAGCAGCTGTTTCTACACAGTGGTCAAGACAACAGGAGAGCAATGTTTATTTGCCTGAGGGTGTGCTTAGCGCAAAAGAGTTTGTCATGAGGATAAAACCAGTTTCTAGTTTTCTGTTTATAGTTTTCAAACTAATTTCAACTGATTTTTTAAATGGAAAATCTCTCCTATGTCTGTTATTTTATGATTTTTTTCAATTCTTGGCTCTTCTATGTGATTAGAAGCCTGCTAATAGATATTGTGGTAACTTTTCTGATATGCCTCATACTTTGAATCCTTTTTGTGTAAAAAATGTGTATTTCCTTGGTACTGAAATTCAAGGAGCTTTGAATGGGATATAGACCTGAAATTTCCAAGATGTCCTTTGCTTAATAAGTATTTAGAAAAGGGAACTCTTCCTCTCTTTGTTTCATGCACTGTCAGGATCATGCTTCCAGTCCCCTCTGCCTCACGGTGTAGTGGATTCTACCTCTGTTACTTGCTTATAATATTTCTAGAGTTTTTCTTGGGACTTATTTGGTCTGTGAAATGGTAATTTAAAACGTACATTGTTTTTATTTCCTGTCTTTCTTTACTATGCCTGTGTGTGCTTGTACCAGTTTGAAGGCAAACCAGTGAGAGATTCCAAGTCAGAACTACAGTTTAACAGGAAAATTAAAATAGAGGCAGAAAGCACTGTCTTAAACAGACAGTCAGGCTACAACCTGGCACCCTGTTGGTCAGGGTGGTGGTAGCAGTCCCATTAAATGGTGGCTGCTGTCCTGTTGGAGTTTCAGATGTGGTTCTGTTGAAGTGGTGATCCTGTAGAAGGGTCTGGAGCTCTTGTCCTCTGACAATCCAGTAGGTAGTCCTGTTTGTGCTGTTCCAAATCTCAGATTATATCCAGGTAGGAATGCTTGGTTCCTGCCCCTGGGCAGAGCATTTCACAGTGGGGGGATGGAATTTTTTGAGTCATTCAGTAAGGTCTTGCTGGCCCATCAAGAGAATTTAAGTTATCCCATGGAGGGAGTTATCAGGGATGTGTCATGGAAGAGATAAAGAGCACTGCCCCACCTGGTTTGTGGAAATGGTGAGAGAATAAATATATTTGATTACATCTAACATTGTAACCTAAGACAGTGCTTAATGCTAGTGTCTGATTTTTTGGTATTAATAAGATTTTTCTTGTAGTTTAATTATCTCGGTATTTGTTTATGTTGTTGTTGATGATGCTATTTATTTTGTAGAAGCATTCTCACAGAAAATGCAGTAGTTTAGGACAGATGCTACTGGAAGGGCCCTGCTGATGTGGGGACTTTGCTTTGTTAATTGATGTGGGTCTCTGGTGGCTGGCAGAGGGAGCCCAGTGGGGGTGTTCACACCACGCTGGCTGCCTGATTTAACCAGAAACCACTTTAGCAAATGCTGCTGTGCAGCACAGCTCTGTTAGTGCAGAGCTGTGCCCAAGCTGGGGAGCTCAGCAGGCAAGGAGTGCTGGAGCAGTCCAAGCTCTCAGTACCTGTGTGTCTCCCTGGCAGCAGAGAGAGGTCCCTGGCTCTCACTCGGGTGTCTCTCTGAGTGAGGTAGGGATGTATTCCTCACACTGCAGCTCAACACACAGCATGGTAACTCTGAGTGGTCTGCTTCAGTGGTTGGCAGTGTATAGCCCCGATATTTGTGTTTCCTTGTCATATTTGTTAACCTTTGAATGCAAGGAACTCATTAAAGCAATTCCTCAGATGCACACTCCAGGCTTCCCCAGAGCTCTCGGCTCAGGCCCTGATTAGCATCAGCGACTGCAAGAAGCAGCTCTCCAAATGGGTTGATTGATAGTGAGATTAATGATCCTCAAGATTTCTGTCCAGGTTTATTATTGGGAGGCTTACAAATCTTTGTTTTCAGCGAGATGGGTGGGGAGGAAGGACCAGCTGGCTGCCACCCAGTCTGTCTGTATTAGCATGATGAGGTGATGGACATAGCACTGTTAGAGCACCAGCACCATGTAGTGTATTTTCAGTGTTCTATTATCTCCCAGGTACTAAATGATTTTCTCCTCTACTCTTGGTGCCAGCTGCTCTTTTCTTTTCCTTTGTGCTGTGCTTCTAAAGGTGTAATGCCATTTCTAATGGTGTTTTAAACAGAGTTAAAAACAGAGAGATCATGAAATCTTTAAAATAGCTATTTCTTCTTGAAGTAGCCGGTGAAAAAAGCCCACCCTCCAAATACTCAGTGATTAAGAGAGAAAGGAAATAATCACTCTTTTAAGATTTATCTTGGCCCCGGAGAAGCTAAACATGAATTATGTCCAGCAGTGTTGGGAATTCTTCCTAGTTCTCCTGTGCAGCTTTAGTCCAGGTGCACATGGACACGTGTTGAGAAAGATGAAGCTTCCCACTGAGTATTTCATTACATTTAACAAACTGGCATTTCTGCCTGAAATGCAGGGACATCAAACCTGAGGAATAAGCTGTGCTTAAATTTTTATGAGACTTTTGTGTTGGATTCCAGGTTGAGCCTTGGGAGACCTAAAATATCTGTCAATTGAATGTCCTGATGTCCAGTTTGGAGGAAGGAAATAATATCTTTTGTAAAGGCAACAGCAGAGCTCTTCTGTTTTGAGAGTGACTAGGTAGGAGAAATTAGGGACATTTATGTGAATATTCCAAAGAGAGATTGCTGTCCTTCTGTTTCTGTTGTCCTCTCCTACATTGGATCATCTCTGTTTTGGTTTTCTTATAACATTGTGTCCAATCCAGAGGAATTACACTTTGCATTTAAAATTATGTGCATTTTTAACATCCCAGTGTGTGACCCTGTTTTTATTCATTATTTTCCCAAGATTCATCATCCCAAAGGGAATTAATGTTCTGAAATGATAACATCAAGTATATCAAATTTTGAGATCTTGGAGGTGCCACTGACAGCTCCTCTCTAGTAGGAGGCAGTCTTCATTGATTGCTGTGGCTCTTGTAATTAAGCTCTTCACTTACTTAAATTTTTGTGAGAAAGTTTTCAGGCTCCTTTTTAATATTACATGATATTTTGGGCATTGGAAGCACACATTTTATAGGAAGTGCCTGAGGTATTATTTGATAGGAAAAGGCATGTCTTTGTTTTCCTCTGTAATTTTCTAGCCTTTGTTATGAATGTTGCATTACATAAATAGTTGGCTCAGAGAGAAGAACATGAATATGGTCAGGCTTTCCTTTTGTTTTTAAAGCTGTGCCTAATTTTAAACCATTTTAAGGTACCACCTAGAGGTGTATCTACCCCATTTTTGCCTGAAGACATTAAAGTTCTGAGTGGTAATACATGTAACCAAGGAGCTTGTTCTCTTGCAGTAGAAAATACTGATGAGTAAACCCATTCAGTCATGTGTAAAATTGCTGAGTGTATCCAAGGCAGCTGTTGTGGGTATTGATTAAAGCAGGAGCGGAAGGTTTGATGCCTCTGGCCCTGTCAGAGGTCACCAGGAGAGTAATTAGCTACCAAGTGTCACAGGGCCAAGTGTCATCACAAATAAGGTTTCACCACTGCCTTCACTGTTCTCCAGGGACACACCAGGATCGTGGGACAAGGAAGCGTGGAAAGCCTTTGTGCTGAGTTAAACTAAGACTTATCCATATGATTTGCAATTAAAGAGCTTTCTAAGTGCATTTCTGCACTGGCCACCTGGGTGCTCTCTGGTCATGCAGCTGATGAAGGGGGAGGACATGAAGGCAGCCCATCTGGGGGTGTTGTCATTTCTTAACTGTTTAATTATTTGAATTCCCTTTTAAAAATCATTATGTCTCACGTAATGCCTGAGTTCAATACTATATGTGATATAAATGGGTGTCTGGGCCCTGGTGCAGGATCTCAGAGGATTGGGAGAAGAGGATTTTTAATTTTGTGGAGAGCTGTGTAGTCAGCTGGCAAATTTAGGCCATAAATATTAAATTAGCTGTTGTTTTGTGTCAGAAATCCCTAGTCTTGTTTGCAGATTAGTTTTTCAACTGGACAGTTTTACTAGTGGTGCGTTCTTCAACACAAATACTGTCTCAAAGTTTTGTCCACCTTTTTTTTTTTCTTTCCATCTGCAATTTCCCAGCCTTTTTCCTGTCTTTATTTCCCTATGATACTACAGAATGTTGTGGTTGGACAGGTGATTAGCATTTGGAGACTTTTGTGGATCTGTGTGGATCAACTCCCTATTGTGAAAAAGCACTTCTCCTTGCCAGAGGAAGTCCCCAGAAAGGGGCAATCTTCTTTTCACTGCTCTGTCTAGGATAAAATGCCAAGGGCCTGGTATGCTATGCACATCTGAAACCCACCCATTACCATCCAGACCTTTCCAGGTACCATATCTGTGTGATGCTTAACACTGCTCAAGATATTTCAGGCAGAAACTGCTTTGTGGGGAGAAGGCAAATGGTCTTTAGGAGGGATCTGCTGGAAAATCAGCATTACTGTAGGGAAATTTTCCTCCTTTATCAGCTTTCCTTTATTCTCCTGGTTTTTATGCATTCCTGCTTTGTACATTTCCCAGCAGCTCCAGTTCAGTCAGCATTCAGTGCCTTACTGCTCCAGCATGGCACAGGTTCTTTTATAACTTGGCTTTTGAATTCTGGTCGTTAAGACCTGTGAAGGAAAATAACTGTAGAAAATTAAGGCAATACAATCCATTTTCTGACCAAAAATAGTAAATGCAGATGCTCTCTGATACAATAAATGTAACATCACTGCTCCATGCTGGTCACTTATTCATATTCATAAGATCAGCTTTTTTCATGTGGTTTTTCTCTCCTCTTTTTCTTCTTAACGCTTGAGTCAGTTTTATTGCTCATAAAAATCAGTGACTGATGACCCCAGCTAGAGCAGTGCAGACTGCAGACAGCTGTTGTCCAGGCTCCCATCCACTGCTCTGCTGGTGACATGGTCATGATTTGCAGCACTTCTGTTGTTCTGAAGTCTGTGCTCTTTTCTGAGGAGTCATTGCCAATTCTGACAGTGACAAATGCTTGCCAAGGAATAGTGAAGCTAGTTTAAAGTGCAGAGCCATGTGTTACTAGTACACTTGACTGCATACATACTCTGGTTTTGGTGCCAGCAGAAACCAATCTTAATTGTGTCTCCTGAAAAACATGCAAAACAGTTCAATGGGAATCTGAAGCAGCTTTTCTTCTATTGAAAGTGAGAATGAATGTACAGAGGTAGTGAAAGGGGATCGTTTCCTGTCTTTGCATCCTTGTTTAGGCATTAGTTGCAGACACCCTCATGATGGAGGAGCATGGGGAATGAATGCCTGTATCCAGGTTGCATTTGGTAAAGACTAAGCCATGTCCTGTGCAGCCTGGTTTAGAGGTCCCTTACAGATCCTAGTCTGACTCTTCTTCCATCTTTCCTATTCTTCCCACCAGCTAAAAACTGTGTGTACAAGTAGGATAGCTGCAGGGACTATTGGCCTCTTTGTTATGGATTCTGCAGATTCTGTCTGTGGGAGGCTGTTTCTGGAGGAAGGGTGCCTGAAGGACAAGATTTGCCCTGCTCTGACAGTAGTGAATAGGCCTGCAGGACCCTTTCAAGCCATCTGCCCTCGAATTGGTCATGCTTTAGCAGGTAATGACCCAGGAAGAGAGCCTAGAGCTCCTAGATGCTAGTAGAGAAATAAAATGATATAAATCTGGCTGGCCTTGGAGAGGGAATACACATTGCTCCAGCCAGCATCAACACCTGCAAGAAGGACGAGTGAACAAGGAGCAATGAATGTGCTGGTTGCTTCAGCTTGAGGCAGGGCATGGCTCCTGGGTGTCCCCAGAATGTGAAACATTCCCCTTTGGTTTTTCCTGTGTTCAGCCCTGGTGGTTCCAGCCAGCCACAGAGGCAATTGCTTGTTCCTCACCATAATCCTGGCTCCTCCTCCCCCTGCCCTGGCTGCTCCAGAGCTCCCAGATCCTGCCTGTCATCACAGATCAGGGATGCTGCCTGTGCTAGACCCAGTGTGGAAGAGTAAAGGCCAGGCAGTGCCCTCAGAGCAATTCCCAGCACTCCCATTGTCTGCAGCTGAGCTGTGTTTGCATTGGAGGCAATATTAACACTGAGGCATAACTTCTACACCAAAATAAAATGCATCCATACTTTCAGGCCATTATGTGATCTAGTTCTCCCTCTTGCTTTTAGAGGGGTATAAAGAAGAAGCTGTTTGAGCTTCAGTAACTAATAACCAAGGAAACCCTTTTTGGAGTATCAAAATCTCACAAGGCATCTCTTCTTAAACAGAAGTTAATCTGATATTTTGCTCAGCAGAGATGGAGCAATCATTTAACCCAGCTAATCAGGACCATCTTCTGGCATATTTTTATGCTTTCATCTTAGCAATAAGGTGCTGCTGCTCTGGATTTTGCATCCTGTTAGTTTGCTTTAGTAACTCACGGTCAGTATCTCTGCAAAAAGATTCTGGGCAGGTGGATGTTCTCCCTCACATTGTCTTTGCATTCCAGACCCTGCCTCTGCTGCTTCTCTGGGGAGATGCTAATCTTGCAGTGTTTTACTTCTGCATTTGGGTCCATATGTGACAACTGTGTGTCTGATCACCACAATCTCACACGGTTATTGTACCCCAGGGAAAGAGAGCCAAAAAAACATATGGGGCTAGAGAAAATTGTGTGCTTCACTGCTCACAGGCATATTTCAGGGACAGCAGACTCTTTGGTATTTCACAGAAAAGATACAGCTCCCCAAAATCTTTTAGAAGTGAATCAAGGTTGTGATCTGTTTTTCTCAACCAGTGCTGCAGAAATACAATTATTCTAAAATTAGTGTTTCAGTTGTTAAGATTTTAATAATCATTTATGCTGTGACAAATCCCAGTTGCGCATTCACTGTGGACTGCTTTTATTAGGAAAAAAGGCCAATTAGTGTTTTCTGCTGATAGTGTTGGTTTCCTGGGCAAATGGCCACAGGTATGCAAACACCTGCCCATGTATACACACTGGGGTTAAAAGTTACAGACTGAGGTGCTCATGTGAAAATAGGTGTAGATTTGCACCTTGTCTAGCCCTGCATCCTCTCTCCTCCCTCTCCCCTCTCCAGTGGCTCGAAACAAGCAATTTCCTGCTCTCATCCTTTTCCTTTATCCAGCCCTCCCCATATACACACTCAGATTTACTGCAGCCTCTTGTAGCCTTAGCAACTGCTACCACTTAAGGTTTGTATCTGGAGGGAAAGGTAATGGGGAGAGGAAATGCCAAGGGATGGAAAGGAGCATCCTAAACTGGAGGAGGAGGCAGATACTGAATTGTCTGAAATGCCTCTCAGTTGCCTTGATGGCAGCTATCAGTATTTATTACTACAAACCAGAGTTTCCAGAAGGCTCTACTCAGGGCCAGGTGTTTACTTAGGAAGGAAGGAGGACATTGTCCAAACTGGAGTCATCTGCCTGGCACCCCGAGACATGCTCCCTCCTGGAGCTGCACAGAGGAAAGATGCCAGAGTGGGAAATAGACCCAGTAAGACCCAGGACTTGTTGGAAAATTCATTCAGCAAATTTGTGTAACCCATAAAAGATCTTTTAAAGATCTGAAACACAAAAGGGGTCACTGGGACAGGGATGCAATGACCTGTGTGCAGTAAGCTCAGCTGTAGAGGCTTATCTTGGAATATTTACAGCTATTATGAACAAGTGGAGGAAAAAAAAAAGTTTGAGAGACATGTCTTCATCTAACAGTGCCAATATCCAGTATTGTAAAGTAATGAAAGTGGTGCTACATTACATATGTACATTAGGCAAGAGTGTGATGTTTATGACTTGAGAAAATCTTTAGTCAAAGTCTAAGGTGTCTGCCTTTTGCAAAAAGCTGCAGAAAGTCTTCTAGGACTAAAATGCAGAATTTTTCATTTCATTAATGATTGTAGCAAACTTTACTATGTGAAATCTTAATTTACTACATTGTTAATCCAACATTGGGCTCAGTAGAGTTGCACTGGGCTGGGTATTCAGCTATTCCTGTCATGGGCCTTAAAATATTGCACAATGTGATTATCTGACACATTTACATGTTTTGAGGCTATTAAGAAAAAGCCATCTTATGACTGCATATAAAAACCATAATGCCAGCCTTTCAGAGCCTCTGAGAGTATGAAATAACAAATTAACCAAAAAAATTGCTTTTCTTCAATATCATCAGCTTAAAAAAATCCTGTAAATCCCTGCATAAAGGTCTGTCTTTTTATCAAACACCTTTTTAAGGCCTTCATTACCAGGAGAAGCCATTCAAGGATTTCCGTAGTATTGACTCAAGGGAAAGAGCCCCAAATACATCAAAATCAGGAACATTTTGCCTGTTTCATATTCATAGTTTCTTCTTTATGTGTGACTGATTTATTCTGCTGTGTGCCCCCAGGGTGTGCATTGTCCAAAATAAAGGCTGCCAAAAAAAATGAGAACAGGGAAGCAAGTGGTGAGGCGGGGGGAGTTCAACCCATGTTTTTAAATGCTGTGAGACTATAGCACATCTTGCATGCTCATGTGTGAATTCACCTTATGGTGTTTCTTAACAAAAGTATACTCACTAAATATATAACTTCAGCAGAATGCAAGCCATCGTGCCTGAAAATAGAAAGCTGCTCCCAGACAGTGACTCCATGCTGTGAAATCCACTCTCTCCTGCCTCTGTATTGTCTTAAGTTGTACTTGTGCTGCCATAGCTTGTGCTTGCATTACAAAGCACTGTGCCTGTGCACTAGAAAGTACAGATGCATGGAAAGCAAGCACCTGTGATAATTTTAGATCCTGGTTTCACCTAAGAGAGTGGTTTGGTTTCCAGTGACCTTCTTTTCTCCTTGATACGTGTGGATGTTGGAAACAAAGGGAGCACAAAGGACTTTGCTCTGAGGATGGGCTCTGCATGGAGAGCACTGTGCCCGAGTTGCAGGAACTGCAAGGCAGCAGCTTGGAAGCCACATGTGCAGATATGTTTGAGCCAGGGAACCTGCAACTCGGCAGAGGCGCAGTTCAGCAGGCCCCCACTAACTTTGCCCAGGTGTTGAGGAGCAGCTGAAGGCTGACAGTGAGGGGGATCTTTCTGCACTGGGGAGCTTTTGTTTAGCGCCTCGACAGATGAGAGCAGACCCTTCTCCTGCCACAATAGCTGCTCACACCAAGCAAGACTCATTAAATATTCAGTTCCAGCCTCAAGCAGCTCATTAAGTCAGCAATGAGCAGTGACGCTGGCGTTGGAAAACCCTGCCTCAGTTAACATCACCATGCAGAGTCTCCCCGGATCTCTTGATGTTATTCTGCTCAGTCAGTACCTTTTCTGTGATGAGAAGCTTGTGCTCTCTGCTTTGCATTAAATACAGGTAAAAAAGAGTCAGGTGGCTTTAAGTTCTGCTCTTCATTGTAGGCCTTTTTAGAGAGGAGTCCTGGGGCCCAAGGGAAGTGTCTATTGGATTTTTGTAGCAGCATATGTAATACAAGTTTGGAGGAAGAGGATGGGGTGAAGGTTATATGGCATTAGTGTTAAAAAGCAAGCAAACAAAAAACCTTAATGTTTGAAAGATAACTTTTATAGCAGAACACCATGATATGCAGCAGGTACAGATGCTGTATTTCTGGTGGTTGTTACACAGCAGAAACTTTTACAGTAAGTGTACTTTCCCTGGAAATTGAGTATTTTAGGTGAATTTGGGCTTGAATTGTATGCTGAATGTGTTTCTTGTGTGCAGAGTTTCTTTCTGAATGATGTATTTGAAACCTGTTTTGCAGCCACTAACTTTTATGATTATAATTTCATATTCAGTAGTACTTAGCAATAATGTATAGAGGCATTTATGATGGGTGGATGTCAGAGAATCAGAGCACACCAGAATCTGGAATTAGGATTGTAATTGTAAAAAACAAGCAGGTTTTCGTGTATCAGTGTTTTAAAATTATAACGTCTGAAAGTATGGAACAGAAATGGAAAAACAGAACATATGCAGAAGTTTTTTCAGAGAGCAGTTTTTCACACCCTGAATCTATTTTTTTTTCTTTTTTCTTTAACAGAAAGTGTTTTCAGACTGCTCATTTCTATGTGGAGGACAGCAGTTCCCCCCGTGTGGTCCCCAATGAAAGTATTCCCATTATACCTATTCCAGGTAAGACGGGCTTAATCTCCTGTGTTTGTACTACTTGGAGTCTGGTTTACATAAAGAAGAGAAGGTTGTGCTTTTGATAAATCATGGGGTTTTGGTAGAAATTTGTTGTATTGGTGCTGCTTCATTTAATTTAATGTGCTTTATAATGGGGCTCTGAGTGCCAATGCTGTATTTTTCCATGGACACCTCTCCCACTTTGTTTTAATAGAAATTTCAGAATAACCTTTGCAAAATGTCAAAAACATGAGTAACAAGTCTTGAAAACACTGAGACGTTGCATCCAGGGTGAAACCAGCTGCTCCATCAGGGCAGGTTGCAGAGGAGGGATATTCAGCTCCACTGCTCTCTCGAGACTGGGGGCCTTGCCCCCACTTACACCGTGTGGAGTGTGGGGCTCTCAGAAAGGACAGTGGGACACAGGGGTAAGCAAAATCTCAAAGTAAAGTCCAAAGCCATCTGTTAATTTGGTATTAATAAAGTTACCAAAGGTCAAATTCTCCTCTCAGCTATCCTGGGAGTGATGCTGGAAGCAGAGTATAGTGCTGTTCTCTCTTCTTGAGGATTTCCCCTGGGAATTATTAAGTGCAGGATGCAGCTGCCTTGAAGCTGTGATGACAGAGAGCAGCTTGGTGTTGCCGTGGCCTTTGCAGCCGCTGCCTCGTTTGATGATGGTCAGTCTCACAGGCAGAATTAAGATACCAAAAATGTTATATTAACCTCAGTCTGTCAAAGGCTTGTACTTGTTTCTTGAAGGTGTTTTAAGTTTCCTTGTCATATTCTGTATCTGCATCATTGATCTGGGATTCAATCTGTAGCTAATTAGGCTCATTTTACAAAAGAATGTTCAGAGCCTTTTCTGAGACACTGAAGAAACTTGCTTCCTAGCAAAGTGAAAGAGTCTGGTTATATTTTCCTTGATTTTATGCAGTAGACATGTGTGACTTATTTCTAGAAAGAGTCTTTCAAAGTGCCCATGGGAACTAGTAGAAAAGGTCAGCTATTACATTCCTGCAGAAAGCGTTAGGCAGTTTGCCTTGCACTCTGATGCTGTACCACTGAAAATAAAGAAAACACACTATTGTCCCCTCTGCTTTCTGTTGGGGACTAAAATGCATGTTCTGGCCACCTCATGTCCTTAGCAAGAAGTCATCCTTCTCCTTTAGGGTAAAGGGTGTGACAGGTTTTAATCTTAGACCACCAGTGATTAGTTTTCACAGAAGTACTTGAATAGCTGGAGAACTGCACTCCTCCTCCTCTGAAACCAAGAGGAACAAATGCCTTGGGACTGCTTGTGGCAGCCAGCTCAGTGGTCCCACCATGCCTGCTCTCGTGTGGGATCTCCTTGTGGGGAAGGGAAGGCTGGGCTAAGCTGGACTCTGGCACAGCATAAACCTGGGGGATTGTGTCTACAAGGCACTGGGAGGAGACAAATTCTCCCTTCAGGCAGAAACCTCTTTGGCCAATCTGTAGTGTTTTTGCTGTTATAGAGACAATTTTTTTCTTAGATAAAAGAAACCAGCAAAAAGCTCCATGTTGTCATGCTGCAGTGTGTGTTGTTGAGACAGTGATTCTTCCCTGTTGTGCAGAGATGTTTTAGTGATCAGTCCATTAAGACTGGAGTGCATTCTTAGCAATTGCAGTGTAGGCTGAAGAAGTTCCATTAAAACCATGCAGGCAGCAGGTCCTGTTAGGGCAGCTTGTGCTCCAGTGCTTCTCCAGCAGCAATTCTGGCATGCAGCAGGAAGTGACTGGGAACAGAACGTTGTCTTTTGGGAACATTTCCCATGATTAGAGTAAGTCAGGCTGTGAGACCACAGCAGCTTTGTGAGGAACATGATGCTGCTGTCCCTGCCGTGTTCCGTGTGGGGTGCTCAGACTGACTCAGTAATGCTGAGACAGAGCTGCTCCCCCCTGATCAGGGGCCACTGCAGGTTAAGGCATCCCCTGAGCAAGTGCTGCAGTTAAAAACTTGAGCAGTTAAAAACTACACCTTTGTAGTTAAAAATCTGCAAGGATTGCTGATGAGCCTTAAGGCACATCAAGAACTGGGCCTTGGGTAGAGGTTTAGTCTGGTTGGTTGCAAAAGTGAATCCAATCTTGAATTCTCAATCTAATGACTGCATTTTTGTGAATATAATGGACGTAGATACATCCAAATAGAGGGGCCTTAATCTGAAGCTAAATCACAACCAGAAAATCTTAAAAGAGAATGAACTGGTGAATTTGAAGATCTTGATAGTGACATTAAATCTATGTAGGCCACCAAAAGCCAAATCACCCTCTGCAGGTCTTACTCTGTGTGCATTACCTATTACCTGTATGGGGATAATAGCTAATATATGGATACTTCCACCCATGAGGCCCAAGTTAATAGATCTAAGCCATCTATGTTGGCTTTTTCCAAATATGGGAGATACTACCTTGAAAGATCCTGAAGCTCTCCAAAGCATTTCCCTTGTTTGGAGATGTAGAAGTGGGCTGTTTCCCCCATATACCTGTTGCTAGATGACAGTCTTCCCTGACGTCAGCTGCTGCTCCCACATAGACAGCCCACTGAAATGCCTTAAGAACATGAAATGACAAAATTCTCCTTTAAACTGATGGCAGCTGATGAAATGATAAGCCTCTGAACTTTTCCTCTGGAAGCTGCCGCAGGGTGTGAGAAAGTCTTACTTGCCATGTTGATACTAGAAGTAAAATGTAAGTGGCATTTTCACAGAAACAAGTTTTTTAAAGTAACCTTGTTGGATTCTGAAGCCCCATCTTTACAAGAGGAATTTGTCTAGATCCCTGTGGGACTGTGCCTCTACCTCCTACAGTTCAGTGGACCAACTTCCACTCTTGGTTAAGAGCAGCCAGCCCCCCTGATGGCAATTTAGAGCAGAGTGGCTGAAGATGTCCAGCACGTTTGCCCAGACTCATCTTAGCACCCAGTGAGCTTCTGGGCAGAGGGACCTGAGTGGGTCTGGGCTGACTGGTCCTGGCCCAGGTTTGGGGTGGCTCTGCCCACATGGCTGGGAGCCAGGCACAGCAAGATCCTGACACAGCTGGAGGTTTCAGAAGAGCACTGGTGTTTCTGTGTGCCTCTGCTCCTCTCCATGACATGTTGGCACAGTCAGAGGTAGCATTTGTGTTTATTTCTGCACAACATCCTCCTCTTGTTTATGCAAACCCTCTGTTTTCTCAGGTTTTTGAGCTCTAAATCAGACTGCCAGCTACCTGCTGTAGGTACACTGTGCAACTTTTCAGGTGTGACATCTAAAAAATCTTCTTGCAGAGAAATCATTTTATCCATTTTCTATTTCTCTTCCCTTGGTTGCATCCTTAATTATTGTGCAGGAAGCCATATCACACATAGGTGTGTGCCTATCTGTGCAAATTCTCTCTGAGGTCCAAATCATTATCATTATTCATAATTACCTGCACTGCTTGATCTAGAGAAACACAGGACAAAGGAATTATCATTATCTGAGTCACCCACTGGATATTACATCTGAGGTATGAATCTCAACTCACATAAGCCTTGCACCTAACAGTTATGCATCTGTAATCAATGACAGTTTTCTGAAAACTCCCCTGCCATTCTACCCAGCAAAGTTATTTCTCTGTAGCTTTTCTCTTTGTCTCCACACTCAGGTAACTCTGGCCACATACATGTCATCTTTGCCTGCATCTCTTCTCTAAAACATTTGCTCTTGGCAGGATCTCGCTCACCAAAGCTGCTTCTTCTTCTGTTTATTTGGTCTTCTTTATTGCTGGGTCAGCATCTGACTGACTTTCTGGATCTTTCTGGTCTTGATCCTTTTCAGTAGAGCTGGTAAGGTAACAACAACAGCACGATCACAGCTGCACACCTGTGTGTTTTGCAGCCATGCAGCCAAAATGCATCCCTTCTTCTTTCTTCTTGCAAGACCTGCTTCCTGACAGCAATGCACAAATGCTGCTCTGTGCAACTTAGATGATGTCAAACAGCAAAATGAATAAAAATTCCACTTCTAACCTCCTCCTCTCCTTTGTGTGAGAGTTTTCCTGCTTTTAGGTGAAGCATTGTTCAAAATCTGGCTGTCACTTTACTGGTTCCTTGCCTGGCCCATGGGCACAATGGGTGCTGTGGCACTGATGCCAGTAGGACTTGAGGTGAGATCAGTACAGAGGTGCTTGAGGCTTGCCCTAAAGGGAAAGCTCAAAACTCTGTGGAGTTTTGACCACAGTCCAGAGGAGCACAGATCATAAAGGACAAAACAGCTGGCCAATGCAGCTGATCCATTTTCCATATTTTCCAGAAGTATTTCACATCTTATAGTTTCAGTATAAGTAAAATTTCTCAGAGGTGATGCCAATCATTTCAGCTGTGTCTAGACTACAAGACTTAAGAAACATTTCCCAGTTGTCAGATTAGAGTATGTTCAGTTTGAGGTTTAAATGATCATAAATTAATCTTTTAACTAGTTATGGACTTTATTAATAATCTATTTTTTAAAAATAGTGGTAGAATCTGATGGAGAAGCACTCATCGTTCTTCAAGAGGGTCTCTGTATGGTCTCTGTATGGTCTAAGTCGAGGAAATAGAGGTGTGGCCGTGAAAAGGTGCTTTGAGCACTTCACACTGACCAGGATGTGAAGGCCGGGGCATCCATGAACCTCTTTCATTTCCCCCTGTCTCTTCATGGTTACAAGGAGCCCCATCCTGAGTCCGTGCTATTAATTCTGAGTTCTTCAGTAACTTGAATAGTGCCTTGAACCTTTCCTGACAAATGTCAGTGGTCAGACTTGATGTGTTTTTTACAGGCTCAGCTGCTGTGTTGTAGTAGCATCCACCCTTTGACAAACTGTTTCTGTTAAGAGCCAGGTATCTCATTGGACAAGGAAACTGCAGGCTCCCAGCACAGGCTTGGTGTCTTACTGTTTTCTGCTGAGGTGTGGCTGTCCCAGGTTGCATCCCCAGAGCTGAAGAGAGAGCCCAGGACTCTGTGGCCGTGACAGTGACAGTGCACTGAGCACAGTGAGCCTTGTGAGGTACAGGGGCTGCACTAACTGCAGCCCAGGGCTGCTTTCTCAAGGGCAGGGAGCTCTTCACTGAGCACAGAGGTGGTGCTCTTCAGCTGGTTAAGACTTTATTTCTGCTGTCTGCTCCCTGTGGATTTATGTTCCAGCACCATATTGTGAACTGTACCTATCTTCAGCTTCAATTAAATTCATGAACGCAATATGGCAAACACAGCCATCCTCTGAAGCCAAGAAAATATCAAGGTATTTTAGGGAACATTCACCTTCCTTTTACTCTGGTACCAACCCTGCTCCTGCAGTAGTAAACTGTAGAATTTATGATATGATATCTAGTTGTTGTTCTTCTAGTGGAGGCTTCAGGGGTTGGCTACAACTCAAAAGAATGTATTTTTATGGTGGCCTTGTGAAATGCAGATAGATCCTTTTCTGAGAGCTGTTACACTGGGAGGCAGAGCCCTGGAGTTGGATCTTTGTGTACTCAAATGTAAGGCTTGTGTGTAATTGATGGCAGGACTGGGACCTGAGGATGGAAATGTGTGAGATTAAAATTGTGTTCCTTAGCTGGAAATACCAAATACGATCATGTTTAATGTGTGAGTTAAGGGAAAATTCACATTATTTCATTCTCTTGGACTGAAATTGGCTTTTTGCTTAGAGGGAAGAAGTGTATTGCTATTACATTTATAATTAATGATAACCTAATCTTTGTACAAGCAGATTTAAAGTGAGCTCTTATTTTGACACATATAAAATTTTATCATTAACATCTTTATATTCCTGACTGACACATGGCTAATAGCATTGTAGTAGATTAAGTCTTGAAGCAAGAGAGAGATGAATGCAGCTACAGAATTACACAGGTGGTTTTTCATATTCTACTTTTTCATATGTCTTCCCTTTATCAGAAGCCTGTCCTTGTGTTCATTTGACTTGATTAAAACAGATAGATAGCAATTATGTTGCTGAAAGGACTCCTGTTTTTCTTTCAACATGCCCATCTTTCCAGGACTTTCAAATGTGTTCAAAGTGTTTTCCATGCCTTTTCACTTTGAAAGGTGTTTTTTATTAAAAATAGTACTTCATAAACACATGATTACAAAGAAATGAGCATTAATGAGAAATAGTGCCTCCAGTAATCAACTCTTAATGATTTCTTATTCATCTTAATTTAATTGAATTTATAGTTTTTCTTAATTATTGAGATCAGTGACTTCAGGAGGATGCCACCCTTAAGAGATCTTCAGCAGGTATTTTGATGTCCTAGAATGAAACCTATTGCATAATCTTTATAGTATTTATGGAGGTATGATCTCCACAGGAGGCAGACACCTTCTCAATACTAAGGCTTTGTAATGACTTTGTTTTATCATGAATTAATTGATACTAGTGTTATACAAATAAAACTGCTATTATAGTTCTGGCAATTTTTTATACAGCAAGTAAATGCAATCAGTCAGAAAGATTAATTATTCCAATTGAAATACAATGGCTTCAGTTGCATTCCTATTTTAAATAGTCATGCAAGGAAAGCCAATATATTGCAGAATTAAAGGCTCTGACAATATCAGTGTGTATAGTTCAACAGCATTAAATCTAAAATGGTTTGAAGGAAGCTGGGCACTGCCCTCTTTTATGTGTGCAATTCCTCATAGAGTCCAGTATTTGTGTGACTTAGGGCAAGCCTGGCTGTTTCTGTCTGCTCAGACATTTCAAATTCAATCTGAGCCAAAATTTGATCTGCATTGCATGTGAAGTTTTGAGCCCTTTTAGGTTGTGTGCACTTCAGAGTGGATGGTCAATCTACAGGTTTGTAGAGTTTTGTCTAAGCTTTTCTCTAGAGGTGGACAACTGAGTTGATGGGAATTTTTAACAATCTTCACTGGGGCAGAATTTTGCCCAAGTGTGTGCTGTTCATCCTTGCAGTGTTCTATATGTTCAGCCACCCTTGTAGAGACAGAATATCACACTCCACATGGTTATTCCTGCTGCCATAGCTCTGGCAGCCTTCACTCTGGCATGTATTGTAGCTTATGCAATGGCTGTTAGATTCCATTTTAAGTAAAACGCATCCAAAACGTTGATGCTAGGTATTCCAGCTGCTTGCAGAATTTTTCCATCCCTCCTTGTAAAAAGTAAAAATCCCATGAAACTTCACTGGAAGTGGTAAACAGTAAATATATATCTTTTAAAAAATCTTGTGATTGCATTCAGTGTTCTTTCTGAGAATGGAGAGTAAGAGAGTTGAAGATGAAATAACATCCCAACAGGGTTGAGAGTTGCTGGGAACAGAATGGTGCTTGTTTGCTATGGATATGGGAAAGCATTTTTCATATGTGTTATTTTTCAATGAGTTAAGAGGTCGAATCCAGTCCTGTTACAATCCTCTGGTAGATATTTTGGGAAGATTTTTTGCAGAAAATGAGAACTGCAAGGATCGCTGTTTTGAGTGGATTCTCAAGGATCAATGTCCCTAACCATGTCAATGGTTTAGGGATCATCATAAGCCAAGTCAGATTTGTTCTGCCTTTAGAAAGAGAAGTTTCCCTGTCACTGAAGTTTCACTATTCATCATCCTAAGGAACGGGATCAACCCATCTACCCCACCAACAACTAATCCTTCCCCACAAATCAATCAATCAGTCCTTTCTTACAGTCAGTGCCAGATCAGCAGGTGGATTCAGGTCACTGCTCAGCCCCCCCGGGCAGGGAGGGGCAGTGGGAGAATCCCTTCATTCTTTGGTTGAAGCCAGGTGTGAGGAGCACGCTGAGAATTGATGGAGGGGCTCCCAGGGTGCAGGGATGGCACAGAGCAGTGAGTGGCTGCTGTGGGAGCAGATGGACCAAGGCAAGTGACAGCCATGGCACATGAATGCAGGTGGCTTAGCAAATGAGAGACTGATGTGCAGGGACTCAGAAACCAACCAAATGAGCTTTCACATTAAGAATAAGGCATAAGATGCAGGGAGCATATTGGATTTAGGAGGCTGAGTCAGGTAATAGCTGGAAAACAGAAGGCTTTTACAGACAGAACAAAGACAAGGAGAAATTTCTTACCAAGACTATTTCATATGTCAAACATCTGGTCTTCAGAAACACCAAAACTCCATCTAAATAAAGGTAATATGAAGAAGCAGTTTGGTTTTGACCTTCTTCATTAATTCCTGACCCAAACCCATCTATTCCAATACAATGCCACTAAACTATCCAGTGAGCTCTCAGACTATAAATGAATCAAAATGAATCTGAGACCCTATTATGTGGAAATGTCATTTCTGATAGGATATCCTATTTTTCTTTGGAAATTGGCCCCTATTGCTTTAACATTACAAAAGCAGCTTATTAAGTGGGAGCTATGGGAAAATCCTTCCTGGTAGGATTACTAATTATCCAAACTTAAAATGTAACCCTGTTTGAACTTTATTGCTTCTGTATGCTTTGGGCTTCTTTTGAAGGTGTCTGTCTTATGAAGGAATGTGTTGCGTAGTCTGCATTTGCAATTGCCATTTCTTTAAAAAGGAGGTGTTAGTGAAGGTTTTCCTCTACAGTCATTTTTTAAACAAACATGATTTTCTTCTTGGCATTGTCTCTCTGTGGCAGGAAATGAGCTGCCTTGTGCTCCCCTTTGGGTTTATTTGACATTCCTTTCAGGTGCTTGGCTTGGGCCGACAAGTCAAGATGGGAATTCCACCAATATGTTAAATACTTAGCACAAAAATTAAACACACCCCACCATGTGTCAGCTTTGGTAGTATCCGATTATAAAAAAATATTTCTAAAATATTGTCCATCTGAGTATACTTCTTTCTCTGTATGACACAAAGGGTTAGTACATTATTATGGTGCCAGATTCAGCTCATATTTCACAGTGAAGTAAGTCCAGAATCACTTTATTGATACTGATAAAACAGATGGCTAAACCCAAGCTAGACAGAAATGTAATTATATCTGCAGTGTTAGAGGTGAAGGTATGTTATTAAAACACCTCCCTCTTCTCTTTGAATAATGTGTAGGTCTTGCAAAATGTAAGGATCGAGCTGATAATATCAGATGTCACTCCAGCTTCTTGATGGGAAAAAGTATATAGTGCAAAAAGGAATATGCACAGAACAATGGAGAGCTGCTAATTAGCCACTATAGGATTCTATTAATCCCATCAATCGACTAAAAGAATTACAGTCATTTAAGTCTGTTTGCTTTAAGATGGAAAGAAGGCTTAACCAAAGCCTTTGGGCTGACAATAGCTGAAGGAAAATCAGATCCTGTGCATCTAGCTACATCTATTGGTTTTCCTGGAGAAGGTCACAGCCATCTCCAGATAACGTCAGCTCAGACCATCGCAGAGTGCTGAGCATAGTGGCACACATTCCACCAGAGCACGGCAAGCTGCCCATGGCCAAGTGTGCCCGTGCCCAGCTAAAGTGATCTGTGTTCCTGGGCAGGAGTTTGGAGTTGGAGGTTATGAATAGAAGAATTCTGGCCCAGATTACTTCAGCATTTTCCTGTTTCACTGGTTTAATGTGATAGACTCTATCTGTCCAGTGGCCATCAGCTGGGGCAGGGTGGGTGTGTGTCGGAACCCTCTCTGTCTCTGCTGTATTGCAGAAATTCCCACAATGTACAGTCTTTTTACCTCAGCAAGAGATGGGCAAAAGAAGCAGAAACTCCTCAGGTCTCGTGTTCAAGGTTGTTTATTTTCCCTTATCTAAAACATTCTTTCTGTGCCCTGCCGAGCTCCTTCTAGCAAGACAGTCGAAGGCCTTCTCCCCCCTCAGAGGTGGTGCTTCTCTTTTATACTTTAAATTACGTACAGACTATTTACTAATTATTTCCAATACCTATTCTCCACATCAGACCGTCAGATTTTACCCTAAACCAATCATTCATGTCCCCGTCACCAAGAAGATGGAGATGGAAGAAGAAAAAGGAAGAAACCTAAAAACCACGAGGTTCCTCCATCTTCGAATTCTCTCACCCCCCTGTACCAAACTCCAAAACTACTTTTACAACTTGTAACAAACTCACTAATGCTCTATTTAAACTCCTGTGACTTGTAATTCTTTTTTTAAGGTTGGCAATCGTTCCCATGGGCTAAAATCAAAACCACAGGTGTTTTGGGCTGTGTGCCAGGGTCTCTGAGACCCCTGCCCAGGTCTCTGAACCTCCAGGATAGCCAGAGGCGAATCCTGTGTTCCCACAGGTGTGCAGAGAGGACCAGGCACATCCTACCACTCTGTAGGTTGCCCGTCCCCTCAGGGCTGTGCCTGTCCCAGTCACAGACCAAGCTGGAAACCTTAGGCTGTTTTTTAAGTTCATGGTTCTGCTTTGAATCTTTCTGATGTGTAATAATTATATTTGCTCCAGTGTGGTTTTCCTTAGTTGATGGGTAACTTCATTACCCTCTGACCCAGTGAGCTCATATGTCAACAATACTTCCTATTTAATTATTTAATGTGTAATTGTTACCCATGTCATCAAATATGGTAAGAACCTGCATTGGGTTAAAGCTTCTAGAGGGAGTTAGAATGAAAATGCAGAAAAGGAAAAAGGGAGGAGAAACACTAAAGGACAGTTAACAAGAGAGAAGTGAAGTAGCAGTGGCTATAAAGGTGGAGACATACTGCCACCATGCAGTGATGGTGATAAAAACACTAACCACCCTTTGCCATGGATTTCTGGTGCAGACCCATCCTTTAAATTGGTGGGAATTCAATGGACTGGAGAGCATGTTATCTCTAATGTATTTTTTGGCTCACAGATCACAATTAAGGTTAAATTCTGCCTTCTGCAGACACAGTGGTCTGCTGCAGCCAATCCTTTGTCTTGGTTGGTCTCCGTTGAGCTAAAACTATGCAAGGAAAAAACCAAAACTATAACTATGGAATTTCTCCTGTGAGATTATATGTAACTGCTATCATAGAAGCTATCTTCAAGGAAATCTAGGATGTATGGGTTACTTTTCAGAAGAGGAAATACTGTTTTACAAGTTCTTACTGTTCCTATAGATCATTCCATTCAAATGTCTTGGCTGTGAAAATATTGACATAAATGTTGTTATGAGATGATGATATTCCCAATATTATATAGAATAAATGTTGTCACTTAAATATTTTTAAATGCCAGCATTTCTGCAGGCTGCAGCTTTTTACTGAGAGGAGCATACACTTGTCAAATGTTTTGAATTCTGTATTATTCCGTAAATGAGCATGTGGTTAATTAAAGTAGCATTACTATACTGTGAGGTGACCAGATTGCAAACATATCTTTAACAATTGGCCCTTGTAAATAAAATAGAAGAGAGCTGATTGAGATCTGAAAATGTCAATAGATGCAAAAAGCCGCCTTAGAGTGTTACCTTATAAAATAAAAGGAGAGAAGTAATGACATGGTCAATATTAACTGCCATCAGCTGGAAAGAAATCAGATTGTCAGGGATCTATAAAATTCTTGCCAAAGTAGAACCTCATTTACACATACAGATCTTCATACCCTTTGCTAAGAAAAGCGTATGTGACAGCTTAGAGGTTTTAGCTGCCAAAGATCTTTCACTCTGAATACAGTAAATGTCACATCTATTTATTTATCGTTAAATTTTGCTAAGTATCTGTAGAAATATTTGGATTTTTTCTATCATAATGTAGATGTTTAAAAGGAAAAGAATCCAGATTATAATGCAGCTGTAGCACCAAACCATATGTCTACTAAATGGGAGCAAAAATACACCACCGAATTACTGGGAGTAAACATAACCTAGATGCTATCTTCAGAAGAATATTAAATGGATTATATAAATACAGGGTATTGCCATAAAATCATGCAATCAGACAATAGTAACCATCAGGCAACAGATTATTTCACATGCTGAAAGTAATCACAGTTGTATAGCAATCTGCATTTTCTAAATGCCAGACTGAAAATATTAACTGGCAAATCTTGGCAAGCACAGTTTTTCTACCAACTGCAGTGGTGGTCATAACAGTATCGAGGCATTTTTTGAGAGCTAAATAGGGGAATAAGGCAGCCATCCTACAGCCCAGCTTTATTAGGATCTGCCTGGATCCCAGGTGCTCAAAACAGTCTTTTTTGTCTTCAGTTTGAGTCTCCAACTTCTTTCTTGTAAGAAGTATAAGGGTGGTTTACTGGTATATTGGGTGGCACTTGCACTGCACTGTGCTCTTGCTCTCCAAGAGCAAATGGTCCAGTGGAATAGTCAATAATATTCAATGTTAATAATGTCTGGAGTGAGAGAGAACTCAAATTAGCTGGCTGTTGTGTTTGCCTGGGTTTTTTTGCTCAGAAGCAGTTTCATAAATCCATTTGAATTCAACATAATTGTGTGAAAGGGAAAAAGTTAATAACTTTGATAAGAAAGGCCTGTGTGTCTGCTCAGTCTGGTAAAACTCACAGGGGGTAATTGTCAACTGTACTTTCACATTTGGGGTCGCTTCTGTTCTTTTTATACAATGTGAAAAGAGAGGAGGCTTCTTCATCCCATCCAGGACCTTCTTTAAACAGAGCAGGAGCTGATTATCCTTGAGCTTAAATTGGGCTTTGTAAATCAGCATCCCAGGGAACAGGCTCTCAGTATTTATAATTGTAGTGCTTAGAATTGGAAATACAATGAAATGTTTGCCTCAAAAGTGGCCAGATTTATCAAGATCTCTTATTACTGCATATTGAACTAGCTCTGCCCCTGGGAACTCAGATCTAAATGATATCGAGTGAAGATTTCCTCTCCTCAGGTTTTATGTATGAAACAAAGAGCAATTCTGAGTATCTCTTTTATTTTTTCCTACAGATGATATGGAAGCAATTCCAGTCAAGCAGTTTGTTAAACACATCAGTGAGCTGTATTCTAACAACCAGCATGGGTTCTCAGAAGACTTTGAGGTACGAGTTAATGACCCACCAATAAAATGTTGTTTTCCTAAAGTTAATTGTGTATTAACAATTGGGGACCATGTGACATCTGTGTGAGGCTGTCATGTCAAGTAAAGGCAGTGCTCAAATGTATCAGAAGAAACAGGATGATACCAATTTGCTACCAGCTATGAGCAATGTGGGACTGGACATTTACAGATGCTTTCTAACCAACACAGATTTGGTGCCTTTAAGGGGGAGCTCTCCTAGGTTTTTATTAAATAGGAATACCTGCAAGCCCCCCAGGAACAACATGAAGATACAAACAGACATTTTTAACCCCAGTGTTTTCTTACAATTATTTTACTCTTCTTGCTCCAGAATTTGTTCCTCTTAGTCATCTGTAAAGCCACATATCCCCTGAGTCCAAAACTAGTGAAATAGTGCTTGAAGTGAGTAACAGTAGTAGAATTTGGTCTTTGATGAAAACCCAAACTGGGAGTGAGTTCCTTGAGCCCTTATTCATGCTCTGTTCAGACAGGAAAGATTACTATTGAAGTCATTGATTATTTTGTTCTGGTAAAACCAAGGAGAAAGGATTTGGGGTTTAGTTGGTGGTATTTACCTGATGTGACTATTTTTAAATTTGCATCTTGTTACCTGTGTTGAACAGATTCTGACCTATAGATGTGCTGTCATTTGGAGATAATTCCAATGAAGCAAAAGTAGTTTTCTACCTCTGGGTTACCAAGCCCCTATTATGCAAGCAGGGTAAACATCAGCAGCAGAGTTAGGCTTTTCCTTCAGTCAGTCTAATCACAGTCACTGATGAACTTTTGGAAGTACTGAGAAACAGGAGAGGTCCCAGAAAACCACATGGAGCTGCCCTTCTGGCTTGAGCAAAAGAGAGTGTGTTTGCCTGCTGCCTGTGAATCAGAGCAGCAGCTCTGCTTACAAACAAGGCACCAAACCAAAATAGGTGGCTTTATATCTACAGCTTCTTTACTTACTGCACTGTAAAGACAAGATTGTATGCAGGAATTGTTTTTAATGGGATCATTTAAAACGTTTATTGTTGCTGTTTGGTTACTGTCTATAAAGAGTGTCTGCTTTGTCTGATGCACAAAAAGCGTTGTCTAAGTTGGAAACATTTTGTATTCATGAGGAAGGCAAATGTGTAAGGTGTTAAAGTGATTTAGTTCAATTGACTGCTGGCTGGATGGCTGAGCAGGAATATTGAGGCATTTAACAATGTTGATGGTATTCAGGACAAACATTTATTCTCCAGAGAGTAGAATTTGATCAGGATGATCAAATGCGACTCACTCTTCTCAATTATTTATGAATTGTGACCCCAGTGCTATTCATCACAGCTGGGTTTTACACCATTTAATTATTCAAAATAATCAACAACACATCTGTAAACTTGGTCTGGCTTTAAGCAGGCTTTGCTTCAGCTGTCACAAAATCACTGCTATTAACAAATGTTGGACACCTTCCGCCTGTGTTTTAGCAAAGAAAAACACTGCTCTAATAGCCTTATTTTTTTCCTTTCCTCCTGGAGTTCCCTGCTGTGAGTGCTGTGCTGTGGCAGCATGTTGGAGAGAGCTTTGGCCAATTAGTCCCATTCTGGGGAGAGCAGGGTCCCCTCCAAAGGGAAGTTAAACTCCTCCGACTGCACTGCGTGAGCCAAATTCTATTCTCCATGCTGGCTTAAAACTTGGAGTAAATCCTTTGAAGTCAGGATAACTACTCCAGATGTATTTCTCCATATCTGAGCCTCCTAAATGTAAATGAAATCTCCTGCTAGAGTAAGGAGTAGGAATAGGAACAAGGTGATCTCTGTCTGGGATAAACCACCCAGCTCCCCTTCATTGCCGAGGCCTCGTGGGCCTGATTTGAAGCCCAGGATTTTTCACAGAGCCCACAGGTAAAATGTTCCTCAAGTGCCCAAACTGACTGAGAGGTCAGAGCCCCAGTTTGGGGAGTGGCTGAGGGACAGTGGAACCTGAGGTTACATTTGTACAGGAGCTGCTGGAGCGGCTGCAGTGCAGCTTCTCACACCCAGTCAGACCCAGCCATGCTCCACGTGCTGGAGTTGCATCTGCCAGCTGTGGGGAAGACTTAGCTGATGTTTTATGGAGAAATAATAAGATTACAGCTAAAACAGAAAATCCAGGGCTGCTAGCCTTAGGTGGAAAGTACCACAGCCGTACCGTGCCTTCATGCCTATGGAACTTTTGAAAAGAGGTAATGGATTCTGCAGTCATACAAAAAAATATGGCTTTTTTCATCTAAAAGGGAAAAAAAAGAGGATGACAAGGAGGTGCTGAAATAATGTGGTCAATACTGCAGAATAAATAAATTCTCTCAAAGGTAGCCAGTGCATGAGACTTTGTTTAAAAAAAAAAATGGAACAAAAATCTCTTCAGAAATTTCTGTGGCAGGAGGTTTAAGGTAGAAGCTGCAAAAGGAAACACTAAGCTAGGCACACACATACACTGCCCAATGTGGAAGGTGAACATCCTCCGTGTGTTTGTTGCTAGATCTTGGTGTCACATCCTGTTTGTTTTTAGCAGTATATTTAGGGCTGTGTTGAGTTGTTTTTTACAGGGAGAAGATCCCTTTAAAAGTAAATTGTGTGAATACTCCCTCCTCCTCTTAAATTGAGCTGTAATTGCAGCTAAATATTTTGTGAATGTGCTTTGGAAGCATTTTATGTGCAGAGGAAAAGAGGACTTTGAACTCACAAATCTTCCCTTGGAAAGTACATCTGAAATGAATCCTTATTCCCTTTGGGTAATCATAGTGCAAGTAGCCAGCTTTATTGTCTGATGATAGCTGGGCTTTCTTGTATATACAGAATTTTAAAGATTTCCTTTGAGTCCTGTGAATTTTCAATTTTGATATAAATTGGAAATACAGGACCCAATTTAATATTGAACAAATAGCTTTTTAAAATAAAGATCCTGCATCAGTAGTGCTGATCGCTGACATAACTCATTGTATTCAACATTGGAGTTTGTTTAGTAGTAGACTAAAATAAGTTCAGGGAAGGTTTTTGACTTGCTCTCAGGTGGCTCCAGCTCTGTCTTGCTATGGTGTACAGGATGAGGTACCACACTTTTACAGGGGCACTGGGGCAGGGTTTGAGGGCAGGACTGAACAGAGATTGAAAGGATTCCTGAGCCAGAGATTATATCTATTCCTTGTCTAGACAGAGATTTTCTTGGCATCATTACATTTAACAGTCTTTGACAGACCTTTCTTCCATAAATTTCTAATTGTCTCTTGAACTCTTTTAAGGTTTTGGTGTCCAAAGCATCCCATGGCAATGAATTCTACAATTTGTTCCACAAGAACAGACTTCCTTTTGCTTTTAATTGATATTAAATAACTTCTACTAGTGCCTCCTACTTTTTGCATTACAAAGTGCATCCCTGTTTACTCACATGATTCTGTCTGCCTTTGTATTACCCCTTAATCATCCGTTTTCATATCTGAAGAAATCTAAATTATTCACTTCGTTTTTTGGAGGAAGCCACTCCAGACTTGCAATGAGTTGTCCCCCTGTACCTTTTTTTCTTCCCTTAGCATAACGTTGTCCAGATGGGAAGACCACAGCTGTGCACAGTATATGGCAGGTGGTTTTACTGCAGAGCTCAGTGATGTTTTCAGTTTTCTATTACTTTCCTCCTTCCTAACAGAGTATTTGTTTTTTAACGACTACTGAGCGCTCAGCTGACACCTCCAGAAAACTATTGAGTGTGACCCCAAGGTCTCATCACTGAATGGCAATAGCAAATTGGGAACCTGTCAGTATGTATGTATAGTTAGGGTTGTTTTTCCCCAAGTACATCACTTTGCATTTATCAACATCGAATTTCATTTGCCATTTTGTCACTCGGCGACTCAGTGCTGCGAGATTGTTCAGCTTCCCTTCACAAATAGCTTTTGTTGTAATTATCCTGAATAATTTCCTATTGTAAACACACTTTGTCTCCTCTGCAGTCCATTTATGAATAGATTAGGTCCCCATAAGGTCCCACCAGTGAAGGTTGAGCACTGGCAATTCCTGGGCAGGGGAGTCCCACCTCTAACCTGGCAATGCACGAGGTGAGTTGTTTTTTGCTCCAAAACCAGAACAGATATTTTAGTAACATTTTCTGAGAGGCCATTTCACATTTTGGAAATTGATGTGCTGCTCTCTTCTAGGCAGTCTGTACACTTTTTCAGGGGCTTCTCCCCAGTGTGTTCAAAGCATTCACTAGCTCTGCTCCTCTATTGCAGAGTCTTGCAGTTTGCCCCACAGAGAAGTCAGATATAGTGGGCTGCAGTGCCTAAAACCCCTTCTGGATCTCAATTTAAAAAGTGATGTCATATTTGTCATCCTCTATTCCCCTGGTAGCCTGACTATATAGGACATGTGCCCTCCAAATTCCTGTATCAAAAAGGGTGTGAAGTGCCACCTCCCACAGTAGAGCTTTTCACTTCCTCCCCCTGGCCACTTACTGGAATAACACAGTAAGTTTTTTTTGAGTAATCATGTCCTTTTGCTCTAAGAAAGGAACACTAAGCCAAGAAATCACCTTCCATCCCCAAAGCTAACTGTGAATTTTTACAGTTTAATGCAGCATTTGGATTTTTGAGATCAGGGAGTTTTATTTCCCTCCTCCATAATCCTGCAGTGGGCTGGTCAGTGCTGCTGCAGGAGCAGTTAGAGGGGGCTGCAATCTCTGCAGCCCTCTCCTGCCTGTGGCCCTGTGAGCAGAATGATTCATTGCCAATTTGGAGTCTGAACAGGCTCGCTGAACTCGGAGGCAGAGGCTGTCTAGCTCCCTCATCACATAAATTGAAAATATCTTTATACTCCAGTGGCACCTTCTTCTAAATGTCCTGAAATGTAAGAAAATAACATAAATCTATATTTCCAGCGATGTGGCAGGGATTTGCTAACGTTATTCTCATGGTTGCTGCTGCTCAGGGCAGGGATCACTGGCTCTTTTTAACTGGGGACCTCAGAATGTTATTCTCTAGCAAAGGGCTGCATTGAAAACAGATAATGCTGCACTTTGCACACTTCTTGAGATACTAAAAACCCAGTGTAGTTATACTGACATCCCTTACAGATTAGACACAGCTCACAGCAGACACATGCTTATAGCTGCATCTACACCAAGGAATTTGGCAGCAGAAAGATGCCACTTCAAAAGCGTGCTGCTAGCAGGCAACACTGCATTGGGGATGTTTTGTAACCCTGGCCCAAAATTGCCTTAATTAGAGATATTCTCAGCCTGTGCATTGCTGTACTGAAATTAGGGGAAGCAGCACTGTGAAGCTGGAGGAGGAAGGATTGCTGCAGAGCAGGCCCTTCCTGGAGTTCTCAGTTCTTACCTCACCTACCCTGAGAAATTAGCGTTGTGAATTAAGAGGTGAAGTTGAAGAGAAGCAGTAAAAGAAGTTCAGATATCTGGGGTTTCTGTTACTAACCATGGTACCACAAGGTTTTCCCAAGGTTTGTGCCTGGAAACCCCAGTTGGATGAGCCATTGGCTGGGCAATGCAAGGTTTCAGTCAGACTCTGACACCTCTGCCCCACCATCCTTTCCTCTCTCATGCATTTTACAGGAGTTTTTAGCTATCTATTAATGTTATTCCTGTGTTGAGTCCTTTTGGTTTGTTTATTTTCACCTCTTTCTAGGCTGTCCCCAGCTCACCTCTCTCTCGAGTGCTGTTGGAGAGTTTATACCAATGCTGAATTATTACAGAAATCTACATTGTTCCTGGGGGATATCTTCAAATACTCTCTGCAGTCTGTGTTGAGACACTGTCTTCATGTTTGCTGTGATAAAACAAACAGCAAGAGCACTACCACAGAATTCTTGTAATTTGGGATTAAAATAATAGATCAAAACTGATATGGGGGGTGGATGAACTACCTGCTTCCATGCTGAAAAATATCAACGTTAATATCAACACACAGCTACAGATCTTCTCAGGTTTAGTCGCTCAGATTAGGATCCTTTCTTTATTGTGATTTCTCGTTACTGTTCATAAGCTTTCACAGTTCAGCCCCTGCCAGGACATCAGCCTGAAGTAATGGGGAACCAGAGCAGCAGCACTTTGTATGGCCAAATCAAGAGACCGAGTTCCTGCTCAGCCACTGTAGCAAAAATTCCTGCTCAGAACCTTATACTGCCAGCAAGACACTGGAGCAGTTTGATTTTACACTTAAATGGAAATTCTTTGAAGTTTAGAAGAAACTAATCTGTAACTTGTTTCAGAAAGGCAATTAAAATGGGTCGTTAAACCTGGGTGTATCAAATTCCAATTAGCATTAGCATGGACAATATAATTAAAAGGTAAATTAGCCATAATAGCATAGACTAGAACACTTCTTACAGTAACTAACAGTCAATTGAAACCATGTACTTTGGTTTCTAGGGTTGTCAATGATTAAATTGAAAGGACAGAATAAAGCCTGTATCCATTCATCCAGGGACAGTAATGTGTTCTGGGAAGTTACACATGAGGAGCAGCACTGTGCAAGCTAGCCATCATTAAAATCAGTGGAGGAGACTAAGCAGGATTAAGGAAAGCCAAAGGAAATATTCTAGAGATGAAAAGTTTATGGATGATTTATGAACAGTGATACAAACACTGGCTGTCCTGCTCCAAGGTGCCAGTAGCAGTTTTGTGCCTGCTGGGAGGGGACTTGGTTTAGGCTGAGCTGCAGTGAGCAGCCTGGGGTCAGCCCTGGCCTGGTGACCTGCCTGCAAACACAGATTATAACAGTAATGCTCTCATGGTGATGTTTTAAGTGCAACCAAAGCACTTGGTAGCCAGTAAGGTTTAGAAATCCCAGGGTGTTCATTGCCTAAGCAACAGAAAATGCTGGGAAACTAAATATGTGATATACATAAATGTGGTAAAATGGCATAATTCAGATGGGGGCTTTTGGAGACTTTCTCCAGGGTGTTATTTATTAACACTGGGGTGTCCTCTTCTGCCAAGGGGTAAATAATATTCTGAGCAGAGGCACAGATAACAGACTGCAGCTAGTCTTGTCTCCTTTCAGCCTTTTGTGCATTGATGAAAGGCAACCACCTTGGCTTTAATAACAGAGGAATGTTAACTTGTGCCTCATTGGCTGGTGGGGGCAGCCTGTGGTTTAGTAAATTGCTGTTAGAATTTGGAGAGATGAGCCTTGGAGGGTCAGAGAGCATGGCTACACTCTGGCACAGCCAAACCCAGGGCAGGGTGGGGCTGGAGGATGTCCTCAGTCTCCTTCTCACTGACAGCCTCTGTGTCCCAAAGCCTGGACTGGAGGGGAGGGCTGAAGACTTAAAAAAGACAAAAATAGCTGATGCATATTGGCAAGGGGGAAACTTTTCTATAACAGTCTCCTTTTGCTGTGCTTTTGCATTGTGCAGATATAGGAATCCACCATTAAAACAGGTTTCCAGAGGATTAAAAACCATTTAGAATGTTATGTGTTAAGAAAAACCATTTTCAGATTATCAGCTCTCACAGCATCAGACCTCCTTTTCCACTGCTGTGTTTTTCACCATCTTAGCTTAATCTTCCTCTTCTATTAACTTTATATTGGCCAGCTGGGAACATGTACAGTCAAGGAAACAGTCACCATCAACATAAAAAGGTTAATTAAAATGATTAACCTCACCAACAATTCCCTTATGGAAAAATCCTATAGAATTTAATAGAAAATGATACATTTACTATGTAGTATTTAAACTGTCAGAGAAAATTCCTTAGCAGGGAGGTAATTCCCTATTAAATTCTATAACTTCTCAGAGTATTCTCCGTAGAACCTTATTGGATTAATCTGTATTAAATTCTACAGCATTTGGCATAAATTTTTCAATGCCAGTAACTTCTAAAAAGAATTTTATAGTGATGCAGGGATGTAGAGTTTGATGTGAGGTTTTTTAGAAATGGGCAGGGTATTTTTTAGGAGTGACCTGTAATGGTACAGCAGTGATGTTGTATGATTTCTAAATGCAAAAATAGGTAAAACAAAATTAAATCAACCTAACATGTAAAAATCGCTGCTTTTCCAGCCATGACTTAGGCTGAACTGATCCTGCCTATTGTGTAATCTGAAATCCCTTGCTTACTGGAGCTGACAGGCAGAATTAGGGGAAGAGCACACTTTAATATGGGGTTTTTTTATTTGATAGAAGTGGAACTATGAAAATTCCATTAGGGCCAGCCGAGAGTTTTGCTTGATTTGTCTTTGTCTTTGCTCAGCTCATCTCCTTGAGCACAGTGTGTTTCTCCCTGTGGAGGGCTGGGAAGAGAAAGAGAAGCAATTGTTATTTGAGAGTGTCACATGGATATAAAAACTATAAAACGTACAAGGTTTTAGTATATTTTGCACTTCTAAAATGTAAATGTTGGGGAAGATATCAAAATTGCTATGCAAGTCCTTGGTGAAATGTCTGCATAATGCTGAACTTCTACATCTGCTGTTTGTATAGCATTTCTTGTGATAATTTTTCTCTGTCACTTAGCTTGTGATCTTTGTCGCAGCTGTGAGCTCCTAATGACTTTGCCTCTTAGGTTCTATACTGTTATTTTTAAAGTCTGAAGTACAAAGTAATTTGGCACTTCCTCACATATCCTGGGGGGAAATTGGTTCTATTTCGTGCAATTTCTGGGAGTCACAAAATATTTGAATAAATATCATTTCTTCCACAACTCCATAAACTACAAATTTTTGGGTTTTTTTCAAAAATATATCTTTAAATGAAGACTATTTATGCTAGTGATAAAAAGATGGTTGTGTTTTTCAGGAAGATTATGGTTAAACAGATACTGAAAATGTGTATCTGGGAGATGAAAAGACTCCTGAGTGATTCGGTTTGTAGGGCAGTCTCTGAAGGGTGTAACTCTCTAGGGGAATGGCTGCTTCTCTTTAAAAAAAAACACCCTCCATTGCTCCATTTCAATAACTCTGTATTCTGTTGTTAAACAGAGTAAGGGGTGGGTTAGGAACTTAAAAATTCCGGGGGAATTAGGTGCCTACCTTACAGCCCCAGGTAGACAGAGATCTGCATCTCTGGCTTCACGAGCACCTTGGTGTGTCTCTGCTCTGTAAATATCCATGGCTGCAGCCTTCTCTAGGCGGGATCAGGGGCTGGTCATCTGCGTCCAAGCTGTGGTATTTCAAACCCTCGCTCTTATCTTCAGAGATCTATTTTATTTATATTTTACAAAAGGCATCTCTCTGCAGAGAACTAGCAAAAGGTCAGTGCCAAACTTAAATGTCAGAAACCCCATTCTGAGAGGTTATAAGAAGATAAGTTGTCCAGCAGTCAAAAGCCTTCTGATTAAATGTTTTTTGTTCTTAGTTTGTTACGCTGCACTGGCCACTCTTGCATCTGAGTGACCCTATCTTAGCTCCTCAAGGGGGGCCAGAGTGGGGCATGGCAGGAGATGCAGTGCAGAAGGTGATGGCCTGGTGGGCAGAGGGGACAGCTGGCCCTCAGGGTGCTCTGTCCCCAAACCTGTGGAGAGGGGCGTGACCATGCTGCACCAGCTGACAGCTCGGTGTAAGAGACCACAACATTCAGGACAGTACTGAAAGACTTGGTGTTTAACCCAGCAGTTAAAATACCAATATTTGAACGTGGTTTTCCATGAGCTGTTGCAAAAAGGAGAGAAAGCTGAGGGTTTTTTGGACTGACAGATTTTCCATTTGAATAATCTTTCTGCCTAGGAAGTGCAGCGCTGTACGGCTGACATGAACATCACTGCAGAGCATTCCAACCACCCCGACAACAAGCACAAGAACAGATACATCAACATCCTGGCCTGTAAGTGAGCACTGCCCTAAGCACAATCAATCAACCCAAAAAAGCACCCTCTTCCTGCAGTGTGTGTGTGACTGGGACAGGCAGGCTCCCCCAGGTTACATTAACACAAGATGTCATAAATATGTGAAAGTGTGGCTGGGAGATCCTTTCCCCATTAAAGTCAGTGAATTTTTTTTGAGTTCTCCAAGGCCAGGATTTCACTCCAGCTTTTGTTTTGAAATGTTTCACAGTTTGACAGTCCAAGCATAGTTTTAGAAGTATAAGTTGGGTGTGAAATTTTGTGGAGGAATAACTGGGATAAATTGATGATCAGAGCTCTCCTGCCTGCTAATGCCTGAAAACTGGCCTAAGAGGAGTGCATGGAGGAGCAAAGAGTTTTACTGATGATTCCTGGGATTACCTTACAGTCCCAAAGGTGCTAAATCTTACAGAGTGTATCTGCTGTATTTCAAACTGCTTTAGCTCTGTGTAGGATTTGGACAAATAGTGATCTTTGTAGCACAGAGCAGGCTTTGCCTGTATCCCTCGGAGAACTGCAAATCTGCACTCTGCTCTAGAATGCAAATTATCTGGGATGGAAGTGCAGGAACTTTTTCCCTGTTGTTCTCTTATGTGGAATGGAAGGCAGATGCAACAGTCACTGTGGTTTAGGGACAGACATGGAGAGCCCACTGGTAAAAAGTTCACCATGTTCATAAACATTGCAATAAATCTTGAATGCTTTTGATGACATAGGAAGGAAATGCATGTCTCTAACAGGTTTTCAGTAGTAATCTCAGTACTGTAATAGTACTGAGGACCAGTTCCCAGACCTATGAAACACGTGCTGTGTGGCCTTGGGCAAAGGCATTCATTGAGCCTGTCCCAGCTGTGATTTTAGGCATATGTCTGGTCTCTCTAAGTACACAGATGTGACATTGAAGGAGGATTGAAGCAGGCACTTTAGTCCTCCAGATTGTCATTGGAGGAACCTCTCTTTCCATTGGTCCTCAAGGAAGGCAAATTAAACCAGTCTTTATGCTTAAAGTTGGCTCACATGTCTCATCTCTGCATGAGTTGGAAGCACCAACCCAGCCCAGAGCTTCTGCCTAGGAGCAGGATGATGATTTTTTCCTGTTTTAAGGCAGAGTCCAGCATTTGGGTGAAACAAAAAGAGAAGCTAAATCACAACTTCACGTCTGTCCTCTGGTGTGATGATGGTGGTGAAGGAGCGAGGACATTCTCTCAGCTCCCAGAGGCAGCAGAGCTGCCTGAGCCCAGCACTGAGGGGAGGATAATGAGCTGAGCCAAGCAGAGGCAGCATTTCACAGCCCCGTGGGGTGCCCTGGCTCTTTGAATCTCACTACCCCGAGTGATGTAGATGATTGTAGAAATTGTGCTCCTGAGGCTGCAGTGCCCTTCCCTTTAAAGAGAAGCTGTCCCAGCATGAACCACATACTTTAAGGGGTGTGGAGGCTGATAACCTGCACCTAGCAGATGACCAAGAACAGATAGTCCCATCTCCCTCTTGACTCCAGTCCAAGGCCAGTCTCTTGGCTGTATTAGTAAGGGCAGTCCTGATACCCAGGAAAGGGGATGTTTGCCTGCAGTTCTGCTCTGTGTTTCCCTAATGTTTCTCTGTTCTGTTTTTTATCCTGCAGATGATCACAGCAGGGTGAAGTTAAGGCCTTTACCAGGGAAAGATTCTAAGCACAGTGACTACATTAATGCTAATTATGTTGATGTAAGTTGTTTTAATGGTTTTTTTCTGCTCTACCTTTGAATCCTTCCACAAGGAGGAAGTATTGTCACTTATGATGTATTTGTATTTTTCAACTTCACCTAATAATTTTGCTATAAATTCCTCACTATTCCAAATGAGAAAAGCACCTTTCTTGCTACCTCTAAAATATTAATTTTTCTGCCATGATACTGCTTTCATCTCACTTGGCATTATGGTTTTCTTTGAAGGGTTACAACAAAGCAAAAGCCTACATTGCTACCCAGGGACCTTTAAAGTCTACCTTTGAAGATTTCTGGAGGATGATTTGGGAACAAAATACAGGAATCATTGTCATGATCACGAACCTTGTTGAAAAAGGAAGAGTAAGAGATTTTCTCCCTTGTTAGCAGTTGCTCCTTAACACTTCCCCAAATCACCTGGGCAGAATTTGTTTTAAATGGCTTGGGGTGATATGTGCTGATGCATAATACATAACTGACAGAACAGGGGGGAGAGCATACCGGGCCGTGACCTTTTTCAAAAAAGCTCTAGACACAAACACGAAGCAGCAGCTCAGGCCCTCAGCCAGCTCACCCCTCTGTGTCTGTGTTCAGAGGAAATGTGATCAGTACTGGCCGACGGAGAACAGCGAGGAGTACGGCAACATCATCGTCACGCTGAGGAGCACAAACGTCCACGCCTGCTACACCGTGCGCCGCTTCACCGTCAGGAACACCAAGATGAAAAAGGTGAGCCAGGCCTCGGCTGCTCCCATCCTTGTGTAGGACACGAGGCTCACCAGAGCAAGCTCAGCGTTTGCACAGGCAGCCTGGAGAGGCGGGTGGGGGGAAATAAGTGAGTAAAGACAGGATTACGAGGAGCCTGTTGATAAGGTTTAGTTTGTATTTCTTTTTCTCCGGTGCACTGCTGCTTTGGTGTCCTTGTAATTGCTGTTATTACCTGTTCCCACGTGCGTTTTTCCTTGAACTCTGTCTCCACCTATCAGGAGGCAGAGCTGCAGGTTTCTTCTGTCAGAGTCCAGCACTTTCTCAGCTGAGCAAACCAGAAGGACTGATGATATTTTTATGGTTCTTTTCCCTCCTCTGTCCCTTGTCTCTGCACTCCCTTCGTGCCTAGGGTCAGAAAGGGAACCCCAAGGGGCGGCAGAACGAGAGGACTGTCATTCAGTACCACTACACCCAGTGGCCTGACATGGGGGTGCCCGAGTACGCCCTGCCCGTGCTCACCTTCGTCAGGAGATCCTCGGCAGCCAGAACCCCGGACATGGGACCAGTGGTGGTGCACTGCAGGTATGATGGCTCTGACAGGGCACCCATGGCAGGCACAGCTAGAGCACAGTCTGTGCTCTTCCATGCCACCTCAGACAAACTCCGACACAGGAGGAGTGTGTCAGCCCCATGGAGTGCAGGTAGACACGAGCTCTGCTTTGCCTACATCTTAAAACAGCTCCAAAGCAAAAGCTTCCCAGGAGATACAGAGTTCTGCTATTGCCATGATGCTGAGCTGCTGAACATTGCTGATGTAATTGGGAAGCTCCTTGGTCAAAGCTTGTTTGTAGCCTGCCAGTTCAGTGCACGGGCAGGGCAGGATCACCTCTGCTGGGAGCCAGCAGTGTGGATACATGGACATCTGGGAATGCAATTGCCACTGAACCACACTCACACTCACCAGCACTTGCAGTCACAGCAATAGATCTGTCAATATACTTGTTCAGAGATGTGATCTTCATCACTGTGTGTGAGGGGGCTGCACACAACTCTGTCAAAGAGGAGAGGATGATGGGGGTTACAGCTCCTTCCTCAGCAGAAACTGAGAATCTCTCAAGAGCTCCCATCTCTCTTGGCCCCAGGGCTGCCCTCACTCACTGTAAGGAGTTCTGCCTCCACAGGATTAGCTCCCTGTTATACCTTCCCATAGTGCTGGTACCACTTTCATTTCCAGCTCCACTGTGCAGTTTAAGTTTACCTCAAGGCTGAAGCCAGCCAGAGCTGTCTCACAGCCTGGAGTGACCTTGGCAATCCAGCATAGCAGCAGCTTGGCAAAGGGTGGGCCTCTCTATGGCCTCAGCCAGCCAGCACCAGTAACTGCAGCAGTGGAAACAGGAGCCAAGTGTGAACAGCCAGAGTGTGAAGGGAACTAAAGCGCCTGGCAGCCTCATCCTTATGCTGCTGGCACAGGTGTGATGGCTTGTATTGTGTTCAGCCTCATCTTGAAGCACAGAAATACCCACAGAAGGGAGGAATTATATACATGGTGATATTTCCAGAAAACCGAAATATTTTGGTGGGAAACTAATGATTGAAGCTAGGAGGAAAATGGAAGTCCATGAACAGGAATATGTGAATATTTGCTTTGTTCTGTTCTACTTTGCATTCACTTTCACCTGGCTGTATTTCATGGGTTTCTCTTCTGTTCTCTGTAGTGCTGGTGTTGGCAGAACTGGTACCTACATTGTGATAGACAGTATGCTGCAGCAGATAAAAGACAAAAGCACAGTTAATGTCCTGGGTTTCCTGAAACATATCAGGACGCAGCGCAACTACCTCGTCCAGACAGAGGTAAAAATTACAGCAGGGTTGAATTTAAAGCCTAATTCATTTTTGCATTATAATCAAAAAGAGAATAGATTTTTCCAATTACATCCCTGTAAAAATTGAATATATTACTGATGCTTTTCTGCACTGGAATATCTCTCTTTTTCTAGACCAGAAACTTTAGATTTTGTTTTTGACTTGTCCAGAGTTCTATGTGCTCCATTTATAAATGTTTATTCTGAATTTGGCAGTATTATTTGCATGAGTGGCTTGTTTTGCACACCCTTTCCTTTAGTGTGCACTGCTCCTCAGACACAGCCAGCTGTTTAGGTTATTTCTAATGTCTACCTGACATGCTGATGTTTTTCTAGGAGCAGTACATTTTTATTCATGATGCCTTGTTGGAAGCCATCCTTGGGAAGGAGACTGAAGTGTCTGCAAACCAGCTGCATAGCTATGTTAACAGCATCCTCATTCCTGGCATAGGAGGAAAGACACGGCTAGAAAAGCAGTTCAAGGTGAGCCTTTATTGCTGCCATGCAGAGGGACCTAATTTTCCTACCCTCTTTTATATGGCCTGTCTTCACTGTCTATTGTCATGGTGAAGGAACCAAACCAGAAAACTTGATCAGCACAGCACAACATCTTGAGAAGTTCAGTCTTAGCTTCACTGCTGGAAATCAGTGCTCATGCTCTTCAGTCAGAGGTGAGCAGAGGTACAAGGACATTGGTTTGGACTGTGCTGGTCTCCCTGTTCCTGAGGGGGCTTGGATATTCCCAAGTCTGTGGTTAGCTTGGCTGGAAGTCTTCCTCCAATCTGTGGCTTTCATGCATAAGATATGGGGAAAGACAAAAGATGAGGTTCTTTGCACCACCTACTATGTCATCAGTGTAGATAAGGAATTACAAATGTTTTAAGACCAGGAAACACAATTTGCCTTTCTCACTGCTGATCCTGACGCTTGCTGCATTTCCTGTGGTGTCATAGCTGCTTCCTTCCTGGTCAACGTAATTTATTTTTCACAGATCTCTTATTTGAAACCTAAGATTTTCTGATTGCACTTTATTTGTATACATTGTAAAATATTTTGTGAGAGTTTGTATCATAAGGAGACACATGACATCTGTTTTCACAGCTAAACTCACTCGGTTAATAACTACCCAAGGAACTAAAGCTGTTAAATTACACCAGGTGCCAAGCTATTCAAAAAATGAATCTGAATTCACTTGTAGGAATCTCCATCACTCAAGACATTCCAGATGCTTAATTACTAAATTAAAGAAAAAAGTGCAAGTGCACACACGCCCACACAAAATGCAGTAGGAGGCAAACATTTGTTATTTTAAAAAGTGTGGCACTTTTACAAACAATTCTAAATTATATATATAAATTATATGTTTTCTGATGACTCGTGCCAAAGTTTAAAACCTGCTGTTTTCAGAAATTACTTTCCCTGACAACATTGCACAGTTATTTAGAAACCCCATAACTTCTAATGGGGCTTATGCCAGTGCATAGATGAGTTGAGTGCTATCTTGTTTAGAGTGCATTTCAAATTGGGATGTGACCAGCAACAATTATTAGATCTTTCTCTTGTTTCTGCTGCCACAGAGCTGGCAGAAAATAACTTGTGCTCATGCCCCAGGTACAGAAATTTACATTCAACCATCTGAGAGTGAAATGATGCTGAGTAACGAGGTGTGAGTGCAGGAGATGTGAAAGCCACCTTTACTCTCTTTGCTCTGGCAGAGTTTCTCTGTGTACTGGGGGAGCATTCAAATACAGATTACCTTTCTTTGTGCCTCTAGGCAGCCCAGAATGAATATGGCAGACCAGAGAATGTATCCCATGGCCTCAGATTTCAGATGCCAGTGTGGTGGATTCCCCAAAGGCCTGGCAGAAAAAGACATTCTGCGGGAATGATCTGGATATTTTTTTGGGGGGGGGGAAGTTTTATTGTTCTGTTTTACTAGCTTTTATTTCTCAAGACCTGCTTCTGACTAAACATATCTAAAATTTTGTGAAATATATTCTCAAAGATAATGAAATGTAGTGTTCTGTGAAAATACATTTTGATGGAACTTCATATGCAGGATGTTTCAAAGCTGAGAGCTGCAGAGATCTTTTTATCTATTAAACATGTTGTATGAAAAGGATGATTTCCTTGGAAACTTGAATACCTTAAACAAGTTTAACAATGCAGTTTATTCTTCTACTAATGCATCTTCGCAGGAGTTGGCAAAGAAACCTCTTCTCTTCATTTAGAGCACTCTGAGGGCTGACTTACTACTTTATTCTCTTTCAGCTGGTTACACAGTGTAATGCAAAATACGTGGAATGCTTCAGTGCTCAGAAAGACTGCAACAAAGAGAAGAACAGGAACTCATCAGTTGTGCCATGTAAGATCACATCTTCAGTTTGATTACTGCCTAGCATAACTTTTTGTACCGAATTCTCCCGGTGTTATGCATGAAAAGACATAGCCACTAGGAAGGGGAAATGTAATCTTTTGTTCAGCCCAAGCTGTCTTGTCTTTCAGTATTACCCTGATGAAAATGAACAAAAGGAAATAGTTGCAGTGTCAGCCAGATATACTGTCCAAGTGAAATGTTAATTTGAAGTGCTTGAGATTTTGAATAATTAGGTGGGGGATGAATCTATGGAATACTGAGAGATTACTTTGATACCAGCTCCCAGCTCTGGTGAGATCTCCCAGAGTGATTGGCACCAGTTGTTTGTAATTCAGCTACTGCACTCCGTTTCTCTGTGTGAGCCAGCCCAGATTTAAGGGTATTTAGTGCCTGAGGACACAGTTTCACAGTCATTAAAATGGAATCTGTGCATGGCTGTCAAGCAATATGAACTTGCATCAGACCAAGCATGGGCACAACATCATCCCCATCACATGACCCCAAGAACAGGACACAGAGGACAGATGATAGCCAAGCAAACACAGAGTAACAGTGGCACAGTTGCAGTCCATCATGAAGTTTGTTAATAAAAAGGGAAGTCATCAGAATACTACTTAAAAACAGATGGGAACAGGCTAGAAATAGGCTGTTTGGTTTGGCCCTTTGTGTTGTGCAGCTGCACTGATTTCAGTTTGACTTTTGGGGGCTGTCAGAGGGTTTGAGGATGGTGTTGAAGCCAGCCCTCAGACACAGAAGAGTGTGGATCTGCAGAAGAGCAGATCCTTCTGGGAGCTTTTCCATTAGGGAGGATGTTTGTCTCTGGAGGCTCTCTCACCCTGTGAGAGATGGCAGTGCTACAGAGTGGTGGGGAAAACAAAATAAATCAGCTAGGTTTGTGTGCTGCTGGAGACAAATGGAACACTACACACAAGAATTACCCGAAATCCCCTGTTATCACTGCATATACTGTTATTTGGTAATTCAGCCTGCTGTGAAAATCTTTGCTATAGTAAAATTTGATTCCTGAAATTACTTTGTCCTTGTGGGAATATTGTGCAACATTCTCTTTTATATCCTGTGTTAGCAGGCAGTGCTTTAACACAGTTAAAGTGCTGGCCTGCTCCTGTGGGAGATGGGAGCTGCACACTGTTTGCTTTGTTAACGGCTGAGAAATTCTTACTTTCTGCATTGTGCCATGATCAGACTTTGATCTTTTTTTTTCCTCTGTGTTTTTTTCCCTTAATGTTATAGCTGAGCGTGCTAGAGTGGGCTTGGCACCACTGCCTGGAATGAAGGGAACAGATTACATTAATGCCTCTTATATCATGGTGAGGAAGCCAACACCTAATTACAAAGTAAAATCAATTCTAAGGTGCTAAATACCAGATGCCTGTAATTGTCTTAATTCTGTATGTAATGGCTGTGTATTAACAGATGAGATTTTAACACCTTCCCCACAATGTAAAGCTATTAACCATGTTTTATTAAAGATTCTTGCCTAAAAATTTAATTACAAGATGCATTTAGATAGAATGTGTATTTCTGTGAGATACAGTCAGATAGATACTGGGATTTAAAGTAAATTAAAGCAGTAGGGACTCTGTAGAATTGAAAGGGAGTTAAAAAAATATAGTCTGTGTGAAAATATTGTGGAGTAAAATGAAATAGGGTCATTATGTGTCCCCAGAAATTAAATTAATGCTTTAAAAGTATGGAAGGCAGTAAGTAACTGTGTGTTTGTTTTGCTGCAAAAGGGCTACTACAGGAGTAACGAGTTCATCATAACCCAACATCCACTGCCACATACGACTAAAGATTTCTGGCGAATGATCTGGGACCACAATGCACAGATCATTGTCATGCTGCCAGACAACCAGAGCCTGGTGAGTTGCCCGTGTCCCTCCCTGCGTGGTGCCACTGTCACAGCCCAGCTGGGCACAGCACAGGGTCACTCAGTTGCCTGCTGGGGTTGTTTTCTGGCTGAAAGCAAAGCCAATTTTTGGGCCACCTACTCAAACTTTGCCATAAGCTGTTTACAAAAAGATAAGTTCCATGACGTGGGGGCTGTTCTTCTGCTGTCACCTTCTGCACTCAACCCTGGACATGCAGGGCTGGAGGGACCACAGTGCTCACAGACAGCACACCACACCAGTGCTGTCAACATCTGCACAGCTCCTGAGGGCTGCCTGGCAGGATGCAAGCACTGAGGGTGTGGAGGGGCTGGGGTTATGGGTAAGGGCTTTGAAAGGAGCAGAAATGCAAGGTAAGGACAGAGGGATAATTGCTTGTTTGCCCGTGAGCTTAAGCCTCAGGCCGTGCAAGACTATGACTGTGCAAGGCTGCACATGCCATTTTTAATGAAAGTAAAAAGCAAACAAGTATGTTAACTTAAGTGGAAATAATGAGTCAGACAGAGAGAGAGAATAAGGAGACACAGGTGAAGTGCTAATCACTACTTCCAGATTTACTAGCACGTCTCAAGAGGGCGTGTTGAAAAGGATTAAGAACTAATCGGTTCATTTTTTCATGCACGCAAAAGTGGAAGAGAAACTGCCTTCATTACAGCAGGAAAATAGCAGTCATGAGGGGCTACTAAAGAGGCAGCAGTCAATATGCTGCTTGTGTGGGGATGAAAGGGAGTGCAGCACTGCTCAGAGACATTCGATCGGATCAGAAAGTGCTTATGAAATGAAAGTGTGTCAGGTGGAAATGAAGAGGCTGATCTTGTCTTCACATGTACATGAAATATCTCTGCAGAACCACAGTGATTAATGGGTAAAGGGGGAATGCTGGGCTCAGCCACAATGCTTTCACCTTCACCATTCCCAGGGTGGAGGGTGGCCAGGAAGGCAGAGGAGTCCAGCCTCAGCTCAGTGGTCAGTGTGGGATGTGTTGGCTGCCAAAAAGGGGTGGCACAGGATTCAGGCAGCACCGAGGCTCTGGATGTGCAATGCCAAAGGACAAGACAATAATGCAAGGTACCTGCTGCATGAGGACCTGTCAGGTGACAGGACAAGTCCCTGGCCTGGCACTTAGTAATATCACTCTGCTTCCCAGTGCTTCTGCTTATTTAGGGCAGAATTGTAAGGACTTAGGACCTTAAGTCACATTTTCAGAATGGACGTTGACAGTCCAAATCTCAACAGTATCTTGCATGTCTTGTGCATCAGAGCTGCAGACCCACAGAAATACACCTGGATTTAGAGGGATGTGCATGGCTGTGGCAGGATGACATCCGTTCATAGTTCACATTTGCTCATGAGTGAAAGATGGCATGTCCAGAGACATGGGTTTGCTCTGTGCGTGTGGCCAGGGCAACTTCTGTGCTCATGCTGTAGGGACACAGACTTTTGAAGCCAGGGAAAGAAACACGTATGTGTGTGGGGACAGACCATAATTTTCTCTCTCTGCAGCAAATTACAAATTCACAGTTATTTTTTAAAGAACAGCTTTGACAGCTGTTTTAAAGAACAGCTTTCACCTACATCCTGTCAGTCAGGATACTTCAGCACTGAGCTTCTTCCAGTCTTCCCAGTCTCACTGAAGTTTTACAGTGTCCCTTCAGTAGAGGTGTTTTGCTGGAGAATTTTTATTAAGTTTAGCTGGTGTTTTTTTAATGGCTAAGCATATTTGGGTTTTTCTCTTTCTTTCCACTCTTCCACTCACTCTGAAAAATTCAAGCCCTACAAAAGTATCCATCAATCTTCTACCTAGGCCTGATCCACAGACCTCATGTTTTGGATTAAACCACAATAAACACAAATTAAAAATAACAAGTCATTAATTTTTAAAGGTCAATGAGTGTTTTCTAAACAAGTATCTGACTTTTAAAACTATGTAGGCAGGAGGTCATAAAGCCTGGGATACAATACAAAGGTTAGGTATGAGCGAGCTAAGATAACCATTTCCCTGTGAAACCAATTAAAAAGCAGATGCTACCTGTTTGAACACACAAAGGGAGAATCTGGCAGGTTTACTGCCTACTGTAATAGTAATTTGTTTTAGACAGAAGTGTTTTCTAAAGGTCAGTTCCTGATCACCTCTATTTATCAAAGCTATTTTTTGATCCACTGGATTTTTTCACTTGCACACGAGGTATCTGAAAGGCTGCAGTAGTGTATTGTTTCATTTCTCCAGGCAGAAGATGAGTTTGTGTACTGGCCAAGTCGTGAAGAATCCATGAACTGTGAGGCCTTTACTGTGACCCTTATCAGCAAAGACAGACTGTGCCTCTCTAATGAAGAGCAAATTATCATCCATGACTTTATCCTTGAAGCTACCCAGGTAAAGTAAACCTTCAAATTTTGCTTTTCACCACAATTAGATTGATGCCATTTAAATACAGAAGAAGAAGAAGAGTTGAGAAAATTTTTGAAAAGGATTTACTTGTAAAAGCATGTGGATGCATGTTGCTTTTGGGGGAACAGTATTCTCATTGGCTCCTTCTCCCTCTCACATCTTCTACTTCCAGGTAGATTCCTCTAGCTGGTAAGACTAATATTAACTTTCTGTCTTGCATGAAAGTGAAGACATGTGATTCTACCAAGATTTATTGTCTTATTTTTGCTTACAAAATTCAGCATTTATAGTTTAATTGTTTGGGGGTCTTAACTAATCATAAAAATGTAAGCATGATTCTTTTGGACTATAAACCTGCTTCTAGTTTGTTGTCTGGATTGCAGCTGGACTTTGCTGCAAGACATTAATTTGCAAGCCCTTTTAAATGTGACTTGCTCTTGTTTGACTTTTGAGCCGTAAGGATTCTGAGAAAGGTTTGATATGAGCCCTGATTTCAAATACAGAATCTTTTATCGATTAAACATTTTGTCCAACTTGCATTGTTTTAGGGTGTTCACTGTTACAGACATGCTGGAGCTGTGTGTCCTCTTTCTGTGTAAACTGCTTGGAAGAAGAAAGTTCCCCTTCAGTTTGCAGTGAGGCTCTTCCCTGAGTGTCCCTGGAGTGGATGCCTGTGAAGTGGAGCAAGCTAACGCCAGGCTGGTTTGTCATTGCAGGATGACTACGTTCTGGAAGTCCGCCACTTTCAGTGTCCCAAATGGCCAAACCCTGACGCTCCCATAAGCAGCACCTTTGAACTTATCAATGTAATCAAGGAAGAGGCCTTAACAAGGGATGGCCCCACCATAGTTCATGATGAGTATGTCATCACTTTTCTCCCATTTATGTGCAGATTGTACACTCAGCTGAATGACGCTTGTTAGGACTGATGTCCACTCCTGCACAGAGTAGGTGGGGTTTAGTAGTCCAGGGAACAGATTAAGAATATATAAACTTCCAAGGATGAGTTTTCAGTTGGCATCTGAGGCCAAATACATTTTGCTTAGTGCAGTTTTTGTGTTGGTTATAATCCTATGTGGACTCAGGAGGTGAGGCTGTTTGCTTTAGAAGCATTTTGGGTTCTTCTGCTCCTAGAAGAATCCCAAGCAAATCCTACAACCTGTTCCAGAACCCAGCAGAGCTTGGGTTTAGATAAGGCTTCAAGCAGCCTAATATGGGTTGATGGAAACAAGTTTCAAAACAGCCCAGGCTCCTGTCTAACTGCTCAGGTTTCATGTGCCATGTGAGACAGAACAAGCTCAGCTCAGCTGTGTCTCTCAATGAGCAGCAGAAATATCTTGTGACAAAGGGCTCAGGTCTTCTAAAAGCAGATTTATTCTTCCTCCTTTTCCTTCCCAAAATACAGTGCCAAGTGGGAGGGAGGGGGCCCACTGACTCCAGGCCAGCATGCCCCAACACTTGCCTCTTTTGTAGCACAGTGGTGAGCATTGTCCCTGCTATGCTTGAACACCCAGTTATAAAGGGTGCTAAATACTGTCTTGCATATTATTATTTGCACACTTTATGGAGCTGCAAAATACCATTGTAGTGATGCTGGAGCCCGGGTCTGACCTGCTTTCCTTGGAGGGACAGTTTCCTGGTGGGCAGAGCACTTCCTGGAGTCATTCTGTGCTTAAAATCCCAAGGAGCCCCAACTTCTGTGTCGTCCCAAGAGCAAGTACCAAGCCAAGGCAAAAGCCTGCTCTGCCTGCAGCCCCCCTGCACTGCAGCCTGTCAGACTTTGTCACTGCCTCAAAGCAGAATCAGTGGGAAGGTCTTGGGGATCTTTGCAAAAGCCTCACTGCCTCACTCTGGTGTGTCAGAGGTCAGAGCACTGTGCTGGTGTCCCAGGAGCCCGTTCATATCCATGGGTGCTGCCAGAGCTTTCCCTGCACATCCGTGTGCCACTGCTGCACAGGTTTTCCCAACTGACTCCTGCAAAAGGTGCCTTGGGCTGCAGCAAGTAGTTTTTCTCCCACCACCTCCTCCTGCCTTGCTTATGCAGAGTTCAGGCTCTGTTGCCTTTCACCAGCACTGATTAATTCCAGGCTGGTTTTAATATTCATGCTTTGGGTAGACTGAAGTTTTGCTGCTCTTGCAGTATTTAAGATTATGTTTTACAAAATTAGAAACATTATTGATTTGGGCATTTCATTGCTAGATGAAAAAAAAAAAAAAGAAAAGAAAATCAAAATTACATTCCAGGCAATGCTGAGTCATTCTTTCTGTACATTGCTCTTTTTGGTTTATTTGTCATATTCAATGATTTTTATCTTCATGCCTAATACATTATGTGGATTCTGCTTTTAATTGAAGTCTAAGGAAATGTAGCTGAAAATGAAAATTTCCCTTTGCTACATGCAACAACTATATCACATAATCCACTAATAATTACAACTGCAGATTAATTCCAAATATATGAATTTGAAGCTAACTAAATTTATGTGGTATTTAGGAAGTACATGGTGGGATGAACTTGATAACATTTTTAAAAGTTCAGAAATTCTAACTTGAGACAGTTGTCAAGATATTTAAATGTAACTGCCCAAGTGTAGGCAACTACATAAAGATCTGCTGCATAATTTTCTGCAAGAAAAGTCTTCAAATTGTTGGGAACTGGAAATTACCAGCCCAAGTGAAAATGATGCCTTTACACCCCCAGAAGGATTTGGTTGTGTCAAGCACACCACTGGGCACTTTGTCCACTGTCCCTGTAGATGGGTCACAGCCACCTGCATGGTGCTGCTGCTTCCCCTCCAGACCTTACATCCAGCAGAGCACATCTCTTGTGATCTGAGCTCTGATTCCCACTTCTAGGTAAACTGAGTTTGAGCTTGCAAAAATCATGTAAAATTAAGTCAGCACGTCTTGATTTCCATGGGAATGCTGTACAAATCCTAGTAGTAATCTTGCAATACGAGATGGTACTGCAGCACTTGCTGATTCTTTCAGTTTTCATCTAAAGCTCTCCAAGTGGCTTGGGGAGCAGGTCAGCACTGAAGACCCCATTTACCAGTGGAAACATTTAAACACAGACTTTCTCAAAGTCACAGAGCAGACCCATAGCACAGCCAGAGAGGAATTTCAGTCTGCTGGGTGCTGGGAGAGCAGAGGAGAGCAGAGGCTCCATTTAAACCTTTGTGTGGGATCCTCCATGGTGTGCCTCACACCTGCACCTGCAGCCTAAGCACAGCCCCAGGCTTGCAGCAGTGAGGTTTCTACCTGCCCAGTATCTCAAGGATATCTCAAGGACTGAGTTGTGCTCCTGATGAGTAACTGCTGCTTGGGGTTTTATTACTTGACAGCACAGCTCAACTCTTCAAAATCTGTAATGTCTCCTGGGTGCCTGGCTCAGGGATGTTGCCTTTACTGATGAATCAGACCTAGGCAAGACTTTGAGATGTGCCCCATTTACTTGTGAGCAGAGCTGTGTTAGTTTTCTGCAATTGTCAAATGTAGAGGAAGAAGCAAAGTCTCATTTCTTTCTAATCACTCATGTTTTGCTTGAGCTCCCACTAATGAATTTAAAATACACTCTACTGTGCTACAGATGCTCTCAGCCCATGTGGTGTGGGAGAACTGATTTTAGTGTTACAGTCTTCAGGCTGGGTATTTTGGAATGGCTCATGTTCTGCTGCTCATACTGTTCTTTGTGTTGAATAATGCAGATAACCTGAGATTACTTGTGTACCATCAAATTCCTTCCGTAAATTAAAATTACAAAAAATTAGCCACTATAAGACAAGCATTTAATAGATACAAAGAGGGACTACAGTAATCAAATAAGATTATAACAACAGTTTCATGAGTCTGTGTCAGTGCCTGGGTGTATTTTTGAGTAACTCTTCATTTTGGTGTGGTTTTCCAGGTATGGAGCTGTGTCAGCGGGAACTCTCTGTGCCCTTACCACTCTGTCTCAGCAGCTGGAGAATGAAAATGCTGTCGATGTCTTCCAGGTGGCAAAGATGATAAATCTTATGCGGCCTGGAGTATTTACAGACATTGTAAGTCTTTACAATGGACTATAGATGGTTTACTAGGTTTTCATCTGAGACCAAAAGCATGAACTAAAACATGCATTGTGTATGTTACAAGCCCTAGAGCATCTGCTACTAAGCAGCATTTGCATTTGAACTTCTTTTGTGTAGTTGTCATTTTTTGTTAACCTCAAAGCCACACTCTAAGTCTCTGATTTGCACTTGAACTTATTTCTCATCCTTTGGAGGGGAGCATCATACAGGCAAGTCCTAGCATAGAGGGACCTTTCAGCTTGTCACCATCTGCCTGCCAGCCCTGTGAGCTAGGCTGTGCACTTTACAGCTGGCACGTGGGGCTCTGAAGGGATGCTCAGGGCAGGTGAAGCTGCAGGGAGATGAGGAGATGAGGCTCCCCCCTGAGTGCCCAGCAAGAGCAGCCCCCTTGCCTCAGTGTGTGTGGTACAAGGTTCTGCCACCCAGAGAGTGATCTGGGGCTGAGCTGTGGCCTCAGCTTTTGTCCTGCCCTCATGAAGCACTTAATAGTATATCAGAAATAATATAATCTACCCAAAAGTGGAGTTTGGGTTGACAGGGTTAAACTAGATGAACAGAGGTAACTGCTCAAAGTCTATTTCTTTGCTATGTGTGTGCTTATGGTGATGAATACCCATGACCTTCGCTGGAAATGCCAAATGAAAATGCCACTCGTTTATGTACACTTAAAGGATTGAAATAAGTTGTTCTTTCTTTTCCAGGAACAGTACCAGTTCCTTTATAAGGCAATGCTAAGCTTGGTCAGCACTAAGGAGAATGGAAATGGTCCCATGACCCTGGACAAAAACGGTGCTGTGATGGCCAGTGACGAATCTGATCCCGCAGAAAGCATGGAGTCTCTTGTCTAATTGGAAACCTGAAAAGGCACTTAATTTGTAGAACTTCTGAAGACTGAGTGAACTTTTTTGAGGCCTTTTTTGCCAGACTCTAGGTTATACAATAACCCAATTACTTTTTTACACTGATAAAAGTTTTGATATTTATTTTTTGCCATTTTATGTCTTAATGGTATCCTACTGAGCATTTGCACCTCTGTTTATTTCACACAGTGAAACGCAATTTTATCTAGTTTGCACTATATGATCAGTGTTACTGCCTATAATATCCTAATACAAGACAAGCCCTGATGTGACATTCCATGACAACAAACATACGCTTTTTCTGTTTTGTTTAAATGCAGTGAAGTTTTGCTAACTACAGTGACCCTCGAATCTTAAATCTTGAATGCTAGGCCAGATGGAGTCTTTCTACAACAGATACTGTACCCCTCGTACCATATTTATTATTTAGTGATCATGTCAAAGTTTTGGTCATGGTGTTCTGCATTCCAGTGGAGTGGATGAGCAGTGTTCATCCTTTCTTGACAAAATGTGGCAGGTGATTATCAGCTACAGTGAAGGTCTAACAGCCTTGTGGAGCTGAAACAATTCTTTCTGTATTGTTTCAAATTGCTGTGTTGTACACTTGCAGGCCTGAGACTTGCTTCACATGGAATATATAAATTACGTACAATATAATTATAAATTTGATGCAATTCATATGTGGGATACGGTGATAAGTTTTGAATTTACAATTTCAAAGTTTCCCCATGTATTCAGGAAAATGTTGATTTTGGTTTTTAACCTGCCCTGTGACAGGAAAGTTTTTTTGTTTTATTTTCATCGGAGCCAATACAGTGAGAAATCTACAACAACACAAAATCAGACCAGTTTTCATATATCTTAAAGGTAGCAATATTTTACATTATTAAGCTATTCAATATTTTAAACACATCTAATTTCCTTACTATTTCTTGAATATGACCTCACACCTAATGGTATGTTACATGATGACAGGCGTTTCTTAATTTCATAACTGTTAGATGCCATTTTTACAGGTGTGTAATTTTCATACTTTAGTGCTAAAACATAAAGTACTGATCCATATTTACTGGTGAAGCAAACTAATAAAAAAACTACCTATAAAGTTACATTCTCCCTCTTTTTTTTTTGCCAGACTAATTCTTTAGCAAAATCCTAGCTTATTGTGTTTTCCGTCCCATGCCAATAGAATGGTTTCCCCCAGATTATGTAAATAATTATTGTTTGAAGCATTTAAGTTTACATCCTCACTGGCTCCCTCTTCCTTTGTATTTGGTTGCAATTCAACAAGGTCAATCCCTGTTTAACAAAAGAAGTAAGCACATGCTTAATTCTCCTGAAAATTAAAATTAATTGTGCCCTCCATAGTTTGGCTGAGTAGGGAAGGGTTATTGAATCTGCCTGGGAAAGGAAATATGTGATTTCAGCCATCCTGACCCTTGGTGTACAGTTAAAGGCATTATCCCTTATATGTGGCATTAATTTCTTCACTTCTAAACTACAGAAAACATGCACTGTAATTTTTCAGGACTTGTCAAAATACTACAGCTTTTCTTTTTTTTTTTTTCCATTTAAATGTAAACCTATTAATTTCTGCCCGTCCGGTCTTGCTGAAGTACAGACACTTGTCAAGGTTCTGTGTATTGTCACTCACAAGGAAGCTGAATGCAAACTGCTTAAAAGGATATTGAGAGTAGATTTGTTGGTTCAGAGCCTCTTAAGATGCAAACTGATATGGCCTCACTGAGAGCAGAGGAGCTGGGCAAACTGGTATGTGCTAACATTTGGCCTTTTATCTTAACAAGAGAAAGATTCGAAGTATTCAAGGATTCATCAGGAATCTTTTCCACAGTCACCTTTTATTTCCCAGTTCATTGAATCCCTCCATCCAAGCGATCCCAATAATTGCTGATACCAAACAATTTAATAGGCCCGTGGTTTCAGAAAGGAAATTCCATGTCCAGCAACAGCTAGTCCAAATAAAATACGTGCAGAATGTTTCAAAAGGCTGTAGTTTGCATCCCCTTTGCACTGCATGGAGGTGGGAGGCAGTAGGAGTTAGGACTGGCCCTCCAGTAACAGAATGGTTGAAGTAAGTTCTCAAGTGCTCCCTGAATGGGCTGGAAGGTTTTGCTCAGTTGTTTTTTGGCCAGCCTGCATCAGCCTCAGACATTGCTGAGCCCCCTGTGCCCCCAGTCCTGAACTTGGACCCAGCCAATGCCAGCTGGTAGCACAAAGGGCCTCAGGAGTTGGATCAGTTCAATCTAGAAGCATTTTAAGTTCCTGGGGAGATGTAGGGAGAAGTTAGAAATTCAAACCTTGACAACTAAATGACACAAAGATTACTGCAGGCATCAAGAGGTTGGATTTGTTCAGTACTTTCAGGTGATTACTTTTCATCTCACTGGCATGATGGAAGATAACTGTGGTTTGTGACACACTGCCTGAGTACCCTTGGTTTAATCCCTTCCCTTCTCACAAATTTTAAACATCAATGAATGAAGGCTGCGGGGGTTGAACTTTGGTAGATGCTTTGGAAATCCATGCATTTGCATTGGCATTTTCCAACACCTGAAATACTTGCTTGGGGTTTAATCCATGGGGAAATAATGTACACTGGTGTACTATGAGTTCTCCATGGATTATTTGGTGAGGGAGCTCGAGCTGTATGTTAAATGCTGTGCTGACAGCCAGGTAGCCAATAGATGGTAGTGATGCATGAGGCTTGAAGGGGTGAAGGTAGAAATTGCTCGTGAAGGTCAGGATTAAGCACACAGAAGAGCCAAATCTCTCCTCCTGTAAGCAGCTGCAGTTCTGCTCTCTTACACAGGTTTGCACCCTTTCCTTGGGACTGAGTGAGTGGCAGAAGGAGCAATGTCTGCTCAGAGGTGGGCACTGATAAACTCTCCTGATGCTCCCACGAGTGTCCAGCCAAAGTCCTGCTCTGCAAATCACCACCTTGCTTTTGGGACCCCAACCCCTCTGCTGTACCCAGCTCCTGCCATTCAGTCAGGATGTCTTTCAAGCATCAAAGATTCCCAGGCAATGTGCAGGTCTGCAAAATAAGAACCTGAGAACATTCCTTTATCACTGCAGAGTGTGGTCCTCAGCACCAGCCCTGAGAAATAAGGAACAGAAGGACTGAAGCACACAAGTGTCTACATTTAGAAAATGCCATTTCTCCATGTCTTGCACGTGTCCTGTGGCCACAGACCGTGCAAAAGATGTAAACTATGTCTTGAGATCATAAGAGCAGCCAAGCTTTCCAAGAGGGAATGCTTGGAAAGCTTCTGTGTCATCTGAACATCTGAAATAGGTGGCAGGCTCAGAATAACCCGTCCTCCAAACGCTCCCGTGTGTGAGCTTGGCTTTGGTAGGAAGGTCTGGGGGAGCTGGTGGGACCACTCAGGTGTGCAGGGTAAGCAGGGAGTCTTCTGCAGGATCAATGTCTAAAGAACATTCATTTTAAACAGCATTTGTCCTTAGTATTGCAGTGTCTGTTTCCAAACGCTGATTTAGGAACAGGGAAAAAGAAAAATCCAAACCCCTTAAACTTTTGCTTGTAAGTGACTGTTTCTGTACTGTGGGTCTGCTCTAGGTTAGTGGAGTCATTCACAGGATCTGCAAAATTTCAGTTGTTTTTCCAGTTTCTGACTGCTCAAATTGCTTGAACACAGAGTGATACATTGGAGCATTAGGAGAAGAATCTTTATGATACAGCACAACTGCCTTCTCATTAATCTTTTTTAAAGCTGATGTATTTTATTTAAAAGCTAAAAAGTATAGATATGGATTCTACCAAAGATACATGCTACTAATTCTCAGCAAAACAAAACCAACTTAATTTAAAAAAAAAAAATGTAGTTGTCTTGAAGATTTAGCAGTCTTTCTCAAATTCATGTCTTTTGACATCAGATTCTTTTGTTCCGAAGTTTATGTTCAAATGGTGCCAGTGAATTTTTATATGAAGGGAAAATGCCTATTTGTTAATCTACTGCATTGCTTTTCTTCCTTTTCTTTTTCTCTCTTTTTTTTTTCCAGATGTAATTCACTGTTACCCCTTTGCTCTTCTTCTCCTTGTTGCCATTCTAACAATGTGAGCTACATTGGCTTCACTTATCAAAGGAGAAGGAATGCAAAAATAAGGAAAGAGAGGAACTGTAATAAAGAGATTTGGCCTCTACTTTGTCTTAGCTGTTAAACTGTTTTTAGTGTTTTTGTTAACTATTTGCAAAGGGAAGCATTTTCTACAGAGGATAATTAATTTCAAGAAAAATGTCTTGAGTTTTAAGAATAAACGTCTCCAAAAGAGGAGATAGTCAATTTTATACAATGTCACAACTCTCCAACATTTGGGGTAGTGACTTTTTTGTTTTGTTAGAACTCTTGAGACTAACAAGCAGCCATTATTTCTAAAGACCGAAGCATTCATGTGTGCTCCTATTTTCTTTTCCTTCATTTTTAAAATAGCAAAGTCATCAAAACTGTAAATATTTTGTTGCTTAGATAAGCATCTTCTGGGAACTTTGTATCTATGGTATATAATCATAGAATTTTATATTTTCATATAAAGCTAATTTTTTTCTAGTTTCACCTCCTTCCTAGTTCTGTGGTGGTTATGTGAATACAAACCTTCTGTGTTTCAAGGTAGTGAGACACCATCATCACACTCCAAAAAAGATTTCCACACACGTCATTTCTTTGGGGCAGTGATTGTGAAAGTTGGAATTTTTTTTTTTTATTCCATTGTCAGTGTGTGCAACAGGATTTAGACTTAGCCAGTCACTAGATGCGTTTGTCTCATTGATCCATTCAGAAGAAAAATAAAAATGTGGTGTTTGGTTTGGGGAAAGGGTGGGAGGGAGTATTTTGAGGGAGACTTTTTGTTCATTTTTCGTTTTTGTTTGGGGGTTTTTTGTAACTTGAAGAATCTTCTTTTTGTTATGTTAAACTATATCAAATCATTCTATTATAGTGTTATTTAATATGTAAATTGTATTGCTATACATAAAATAAAGTATGGTTTTTGATGTATTTACGGACTTCTTTCTTATTTGCATCGGGTACACATAAGGAACAGATGCAGGAGTCAGTATTTCATTGTCTCGGGTGTGCAGGAAGAATGATGAGATCCAAGGCCTGCTTTAATTAGATCTCAGATTTCCAAGCAGTACTCAGCTGGGAACTGCCAGTGACAGTGGAGTTCACTGTTCCCTTCTTAATTGTCTCCAGCTATTAGAGAGCTGCCAGTAAATAACCCCATCCCTTTCCACCAATGCTCCTCCCCAGACAATTGTGACCCATCAAAATCCCTTTTGGAAGGGGCACTTTCTCCATTCTGAGCAGGACCTCACATCCTGAGCTTTCTTGCCAGCTCCTTTGATGTGCCTCTCCTTCAATCTCTTTCTGGCTTACCAGCCTGGAGGAGCCAGGGCTTCCACCAAGGCACCATCACCCAATTTGCTGTGATGAATGGCATTGCTCACTAACCCCAGCACCGTGGCAGGAAAAGCTAAAGTAAGTACTCATTCCCATCTCAGACAGACTGGGGGGGTACAGATGTTCCAAATCCTAGAGACAATGCAGCAAATCTCCCCCCTGGAGTGCATCAGTACTCACATCTCCCTGCTGCTCTGGCCAGGAGCTGTCACTGAGGTGGGCACACGTGATGCCATCGATGCTCTCAGTGTTTTGTAACAAAATCTTGGCAGCTCCACACGCCACATCCCGTTCTGGTTCTGTGCTCAGGGCTGGGTTACCTATTTTGTTGTTCTTTGGGGGGAAGCCACTCAGGTTTGTGGACAGATTTTTGTTGCAATCTGCTGCTGGCACGGCGGCTGCCCAGGCTGGCAGCGCCTTCAGAAACACAGCAGCACTCAGCCTCCAGAGCAGCATCTGCACAGGGACAAAAACATCAATAACTCAAACCGCTTGTTGATGTAAAATTGCTGATTAAAATCAATACACTACATCTGCTGCCTTTTGTGTTGCTGCATTCTCACCTGTAAGGTCTGTATTCCGGTTGACTGGGAGGAAGAGAGATCCTGGCACACTGGATGGGGATTGTGATCAGCAGGACACCACACAGCAGCCTGGTGACCCTTGCTGAGCCCCCCACCTCGTAGGATGCTCCCTCCAGCCCCTGCTCCAGAGTGCTGCCTCATCTTGCACCCCCGGAGCAGCTCGACACCATCCCACCAGCAGGTCCTGCTGCCTCATGGATGAGCAGCAGGAGACTGCTCCCCAGCCTGCCACACCTGCTCTTGGGAAGGCTCCAGCACCTCCAGTTCCCTCTGTAACTTTCCCAGGCCAGAAGCAGGCACTCAGGGGAAGGTTCCTCTGCCCAGCTTGGCTGCTTCACCTCCATGGAGAAGATGGCAGCCCCTGCATGCACAGATAGGTGGGTACACAGCACTTCACAGCAACAATATGGGAAAAGAGTTGAGTAAATCCTGCTTGTCTGGGAAGTGCCTGAAGGATGCAGAGGATGGCAAGCTGAACATGAGCCAACCCCACCAACTGCAAGGGAGACACATGCAGGTCTGGAAAATCTGCTCTGGGACCAGGTAAGGACACTGCCCTCACAGCAGGGTTAGAACCATCTCGTTTTGGGAAGAGAGAATCATACAAATTAAAAAATGTAGCCCCACTGAAGACAGACAAAAGAGCAGCAATGGGGACGGTCAGTGAGCAGGAAATCTGAGCAAAGGCAGGATGAACTAAGGCATTCCCTAGTGAAGTGGTGGAGAGAGAGGGCCTGGAAGAGGCAGGAGCAGAGGCTGTGAGGGCTTGTCTCCTGGCACTTAAATCACCACTCCTGAAGGAAGGAGTGGTGAACTGTTCTACATCTTTGATAGATACAACAAAAACCAGAGCTTGACAAGCCACAAGGAAGGCACGGGTCAGGCAGTGGGAACATGACCTGGGGCAGCCATAGAATGAGACAAACAGCTCTATAACAGCTACAGATTTCAGAGCACCCTAAGGCTGCTCCTTAAATGAAAAAGCAGCATTTTCACTGGACAGTAGCATCTCTGAGGTGAGCCCCTAGCTGCTGCCAGCCAGATCATCGTTGCACAGACAACAAACGGGGCAGAGGGCCCTGCACTGCCAAGGTTGTGCAGCATTTGCTCCAGGAGGTCCTTGTTCCTCCTGAGACATCCTGGTGAGCAACAGAGGCAGGAGTGGAGGACAAGAGAAAAGGCAAAGCCTTGGAGAAAGTACTCGGATTCCAAGTACTTGGATTCCATGCTTGGGAATGCTCAGGGAAGAGGCCTGGCTGAGACCTGTATCAAGTGAAAAGATGTAGTAAGTAGTTCATTAATACTTTGGCAACAGAGATATGATTTACCAGCACTTCCCACTCCTAACAATATGCCTGAGTTAATTGGTGGTATCAGGAGATCCCAACATCTTCTGTAATAAATAACTAACAAGTTTAGCCTTTAAGGCTTCCAGAGGCTTCTAGCACTCATCTTAAGCAGGCACAAATAATAGCAGAGTTTTTATTAAATGGATTCAAATGCCAAAAGGTTTATTTTCAAGACCTTTTACAACATAAAAATAATTTTGATCAATGCCTTGGTCCCAGTCCTATTACTTAGCCACTTGAAGCCTCACAAAGTGCTTCCTGCACTGACATGTCATCCCCACCTGCTGGCAGCCACCTTATTGATCACTGGTGATTTCTGTTCCCCTTGCTGCCAATCAATGTTTTTGATGTCTTTCTGACTTTGTGATGCTTTAAGAAGCAACACTCACAAAGCAATCTTTCCTGACACTGTGTTCAATCAATCTGACAGTCACTGGGCTTGCTTTTCTTTTCTAAAGTTGTTATCTTCCTTATGTCTTGAAATCCTTGTTTAGGAGTCAACGCCTGCTTCATTTGTGTTTTATGCTATGGTTTTGAATTTTGAAAAGATTCTGCATTTCAGTTCCATGTCTCTTATGGGAGCAGATTCAAATATTTCACATTTCCCTATCTCTGTCTGTGAGCCATGCTTTCTGCACAGCTCTGTCTCTGCACATTTCTGTCACTCTGCAATTCAAGCCCTGTTGGTCCTGTGTCCCATATCACAGGATATCCTTGCATTAGACCTAATCATGAATACTTTGTTCCTTTGTCTAAGGAGCTGCTGAGAGAGGTTTTTGGGTCAACCTCAGAAGAAAGGCAGAAGGTGTCTTTTGTCTTGGGAGAAGGCATCATTGGCTGGAAGCCCAAGGCTCAGTATAGGGAAGATGGCACAGCCCCCCGTCATCTGTTTCACTGGGGGTTTTGTTCTAAAATGATGCCCTGTCTGCAAGATGAGAGCAGCAGACTCTGACTGCTCAGGCAGGGAATGAGGCACTGGGGCAACAGTGGGAACCTCCAAATAGAGCCCAAATAATAAATCCAGTACAGACTCCTTAAAAATATTTTTGTAATAATAGAGAAACAGTGGCTTCTCAGCCATGCATCACATTCACCCCCAGAGTCTCCTGACGTGAGATTCTGTCCGTCAGTCCAGAGTTCTGAGATGCTGCAGGTCCCTTCCATGAGAGGGAAGGCTCTGATCCTTTCCAGCTCCTTGCTGAGAAGGAAAAGCAAAGGCAGAGCTGATGAGTTTGATTGCAGGATAGAATGAGATCTTTATGCTTTTCTCAGCCAATGCATGGGAGGGAAATTGTGATCTCTCAAGGAAAGCCTGGCTGGTTTTCCTGTGGGGTTCCTATGGGGTGCACAAGAGGGATGGAATGGACGTGTCCTGCCTGTACTGCAGAAATGAGTATTTTTCTGTAACTTGTAATGTGCTTATCATGTTTCACCAGCACACAATCAAGAAGAACAGAAAACTAAAACACAGTAAATGGAGGCCTTCATTACATGCAGCCTGATGGGACCATCAGCATCACACTGCCCTGTTCTCCCAACAGGTTCAAGTCATTATCTTCAGTGGTGTTGGCTCAGTGTCAGAACTGTTGGACAAACTCTGAGTCTAATAATCAGATGAACATCTTAATTTAAAATATCATTTAATGTCATTCAAATTAAATGCCATTTCATCATGAATGTGAATACAGTGTCACTGTGACCAAAAGAGGCTGTTGGTTTGTAGCTGTAATATACATAGCTGTATAAAAATGGTGACACAGAATAAAAGGTGACACTTTATTTATCTAGGTATAGAACTTTGCAACTAGCAAAGTTAGTGCTCCTTAATGCTACACTTCAAGCTGAAAAACACCATTATTGGACTGAGGTAGAATTGTAAAACCTCTTAAAGGTTCAGTACCTTAGGTTATGAAAGGCTCTGCCTTCTGAATTTTAGTGCTTTAAATAAGCTTCCTTATAACTTAAATCCAATTTTCTCCATAGCCTCTTACTTTGAGCCTCTTAGACATATGTTATGCCTTTGCCTGAAAGTCTCACAGTGACCTGTAAATTGAATGCAGCCTGTGAATCTTTGCACCTGTTTTCCCCTCCCCTGTTTTCTGAAATAAAAAGGATGCAGGTGGCTTGTTTACTCTCAGGCTATAGATCCTGTATGGACTTCAGAAGCACTATTGACCTCCTAGCAGGGTGTATCAGGAAGAATAACTGATTCAAGCCAACCTGGTCAGACAAGCAGAGCCCTGTCACAACACAGTTTCTCTATTTGACAAAATTCTCCTCCAGTTTCTCCACAGGTGCCTGATCAGCCAGGGCTCAGCACCTTCCAGTTCCCAGTGAAGATCAATGACTGGTCTTTGATTCATCAGCTTCAGTAGTTTCTGAAACACCTTGTTGTGCTGGTATCCACCAAGAAGATAAGGTATGTAACTGCCAAAAAAAGATATTAAGCTGGAATTTTGTCACATAAAAAGTAAGAGAAAAAGAAATAGAACATGCTCCAAAATGACAATCAAAAAGAATGTGGTAATTTAATATGAATTACATAAAGTTGCTCAAATTACACCAAAGTTCTTAAATAAGGAATGCTACACCCCCACTTTTTATGTCTTTATTTCTTTCTGGTTTTATGCCCCTGCCATTGCATGTAGCTGGATAAAAAAACAATGTACAAGATGATAAAGCCAATTTTGCAAATGGCCACAAAGTCACAGACACATGGCACAAAATTCTCACCCAGTCCAGTGCCTTCCTGATGGTTTCTAGTTTGTTTACAGAATTCTTTTGGGGCAGCTGCATCCCCACAGACTTTGAGCCAGGTCCATTCTGTCACAAATGGCTTAGAATCCACCATTTTGGGTGCTTTGAGCAGATATTTGTTACTGCCAGGTATTTACTGACAGCCTCAGCAATGAACAGCTCTGAGCAGGGCTGATGTGTTCTGAGTACACAGCTACCCCTGCCCAAATTTTCTGCTTGAATCATGTTTCACCCTCTTTTCTTCCTCAGACTATACAGTGGTCCCGATCCAAAATAGAGAATAAAGTCCCATTATGTCATTTCCTTCTAAGTAAGTCCAAAAAGCGTGTCCCAAAAAGGTAATACTAACTTTGGATTCTTTGCCTTTTGGAGCTCTTATTCTACATTTTGCCTGCACTTCAATTTTTATTGGTTTTCCCGTGCCACCTCTCAGTATCCTTCCTAGGCAGCATGATGCATTAACTTTCCATATAATGAATTTTCCCATTTGGTGAAATACACCCACCTCTAAAAGAGATTTCAACACTCTGCATTGCTGATTTCAATTTCTGCATTGCTGTGTGCCATAGCCCTCATTTTTCATAGGCTGGGAACAGCAAAAGAGCCCTCAAGGCCCAGAGGTCTTGATTTTAACACAATCACTGCTGTACTGGGGGGCAGGAGAGCTTTCATATTTTTATACTAGTTCCAACAATTAAGTTATTAAAGCTATTTTCCACTCTGCAAGAAAGCTACCTGATGATGATATTGTCCCTGCCTTTTAAACTAATTTTGTTTCAGCATGGTGCATTTGCAGGCATCATAATCCTATTGGTGCATGTTATTCCCAGTTAATGACTGGAAAGGGTATTGTTTGGAGAATGGGTTTGTTCTGGGTTTTGTGGGTTTGGGGATTTCTCTGTTTAATTTTATCTACTGCTATAATATCAGTAGATAAGCTAATTCACTCACTAAAATCCTTCATATCCGTTGCTTTGTTGACTTCAGTTTCCTGAGAAGAATATAAGTTACTCTTGCAAAGCAATATGGAGAAAGACCTACAGTTTTTCCAGGTAGGATGCATCCACACAACTAAGGGTCTGTCCCAGCCATGGTGCAGAGCAGGAAGTATGTTTGTAGTTCTGCTCCTCATAGGAAAGGAATGTACATATATATTTCTATAGTCAGGTCTTCCATGCTGGATTTGGAAGATTGTGTCACAAAATCCACATCTCCTCCAGGGTGGCAGCACTGGGGACATCACAGTCTTGCTGACCTGAATGGCAGCAGGCCATAAGGATAATAATAATAAAGGATTCCCAGATCTTTTATTTTTTCTCTTAACTACTTATTGGATTTTTAATAATTCTTTTCACCTTGTGTTAAGCAGGATGAGGATTGGTTTCACGACATGTCATTACAATTACAACAGCTCACACTATAGCCCAAAAGCACTATTTTGAGTCCCAGACTTGAGGCATTTTAGAAAGTAACAAGATTCAGGAGAGTGGAATTTTAGCCTTCCTGCAATTATGATATTTGTGTTAAGAACACCAACTTTAATGTTGTGGGTACAACATTCTCAGTGACCAGGCTGGCACAAGAGGAATTGTCCCCCTCAGATGCCCAGCTCTGTGCCTCGAGCTGGGGGATCCACTTGATTGACATGGAATAGCTGCTGCCAGGGGTGATTTCAGAGCACTTCACTTCACTCAGCTGCCTTTCACAGCTGTTCCGTGCTCTGTGGAACCATTTCTCCCTGAAACCATCACTGCCTCTGCCTGGCTCAAAACCTGAGCTTCCCAATAATTCAGCACAGGGAGAGAAACACATCTCCCTCTCCTCACAGGTGAGTTCTAGCATACACATTTCCTGCTTACAGAAGGATCTTGGCAGGCACACACCAGTGCTTAAAGACAAAAAAGAATTGAAAAAGGGATCTCATATTGTACATATACCCATTATGGCCATGTTTTATATTAAACTTCCTTTTGTATTTAATAGGCAATAATAGATATTTTCACAAATAGGTCTCAAACATTATAGGCAATTGCAGAGTTAGTTCAGCAGGTTGAATATTACTGCAATAGAGCATTATCTGCTGATGAGCTTGTAACCCATGTGATCCTTATCTGCTAGATGTTCATATTATCTATTAATAATTTATAAACTAGCCTCATTATAAGGCTGTAGTATCAACTGCAACAGATTATAGCAAAAACAGGCAGGACTCAGGCACTAAAAAGTTTCTCAGAGCAGCTAATCTAGGCTTCATTATGTGTTCCTCATTGAATTTTATCTTACACTTTTGATATTCTGGAGAGCTCCACTTCTTCCTAGGGTGTGGTTATCAATAATCTGAGGGCTGCATTTTCCCACATGACTACTGATGCCTGTAGCAGAAGCTGAGCTCTTGCCATTGAGATGGGACAGACAGGTTTGGGAACAGGACCAAGAGTTCACTCACAATCCTCAGAGAGAGCAGAGTTCTACACAGGCTCGTGGGTGTGAGTGCAGCAGTGAGGCCACAGCAATGCCCATCCCTGGGCATTCAATCTTCCTTTCACAGGAGACTCGTCTAGTGTCTGAGGACACTACACCAGTGCACTAAACTGTGCTTCCCTTCTGGGCCATGCTCTTCATGGATTTATTTCACTAAGGTGGTCACAACACCAAGAACTACACCTACAAGCAGAAGCACTTGCTGTAAAATCTATTAAAAAATTCCCAAGAGACAAGGAGTGGTTCTTTTCCTGATTTGTGTGTACAGAAGAGGGAAAAGCTTAGAGAAAAGAAGTGGTATATGCTCAAGTCTTTAATTTTTCATAACAGACACTTTCCAGTGCTATCTAAATAGCAAGTCAACCTCTGTTTTTTACAAAATCCTCTGCACTTGAATGTTTTCTGCCAGTCCTCCCTCACAAAGTGGCGTGAGAACACTGACAGCCACAAGTGTTCAGCTGCAGGATCTGGCTTTGTGAAAATGAATAATTGAGCTGGAAAGAGTAGGCTCTTCAGAAAAAGAGTAGTACAGTCACCCACAGTGCACACACGCTTGTTAAAATCCATTGTTCTGAAGACATGACAGCACACCTTTCCTTGGAGCCCCTTTGGGCAAGAGACACTCAGGACATCCAGGAAGAGCAGCTGGTCTGGGCAGACTCTCAAGGCAAAAATCTGGGCTTTACAAAAGCCATGGGCAAAGTTCATTTTGACTTCAGCAGAGCCAAGACTTTTCTGTCACCTTATCACTACATTTCTTGGCTTTCAATATTACTGCATATTTTTCTAAGCAATTTTAGGCAAACCTGTTTCAGTCTTCTGACAAAGATATTCGTGATGAATAGTAATTACTCTGTTGTAGTAGTATCCTGGGACTTCAGCTGTGGACCTACGTGCATCCACAGCAGCAGTGTGCAGATGCATAATAAAGAGACAGGTTGGGTCTTTATTTATGTATCTTGCTCTTTACCTTATCCTCAGACATTGACATGAAGGAGTTTAAACTGAGAAATAAACACAAAGATGTGGATAGAATCTCTGGTTCAGAATGTGCCACAGCCTGGTAAGAATTGATGTCTGCTTCTCTTTGTGACATTCTCTGAGTATCCTCTATTGTCCCTTCTTAAAAACAGGACACAGTCTGAATTTTCCTATACTCTCAGTAAAAGCAATTTTTCAGTTTGTGTTATGTTGGGAAAACCACTCTGGAACATCACCAGTGTAGTGGCAGAGATCACAATCCTGCACCCTGACAGCAAATGGATGGTTCTTTCTAAAGAACTCCTATGATGTTGCCTTCTTTTTCCATAGATAGGGCTTTGCAAAACATTTTTAGAGTTCAAAATGAATGATATAATTTCTAACTTAGTGTTTCCACCAAGATTAATCTGATTTTCTACATATATTTTGGCCCATAAAGTAGCCAGTAATCTCAGTGCCTTTTAAAAATCTGACTCAAAGTAAACCATTTTCCCAAGCCATATTTACAGTGAATCCCAGTCTTGTAGGCTGTGAGATCTTTCTCTGTCTCTCTTCCTCCTCACCCCCATATCATGCTGAGTCATTTTGTAAAACTAATCCAGTTGCTTTTCTATGAGCAATGAATGAAATCTAAAGTGAATGAAATCTAAACATAGACTACACCAGGTACATGATGAGAAGGAAGACATATGGAATCATAATTTTCCAGCCTTGCCAGAGTTATGTTACCTCATAGTCCTGCAAGGATATGCAATGACACCACACTAAGAAAGAAAAACTCACAATAAAATATAAGGGGAAAAAAATTCTCTTTGTCCTTAGATGTGTATTTCCACTCTATTCCAAACACAAGAAATTAATTGGAAATGATCCCTTACTGGCAGAGATAATTTTGTGGTGATGTGCCTTGCTACTTTCAGCATATTTTGTGGGATTTAGCTGTGGATCCCAGTCGTGCTTTCATGATCTTTCCTACAAGTAACACTCACATTTTCTCACACATGAACAGACATTAATAACAATTTCTACACTTGCTTACATGTCTTCTAGCACAGAGACAATAGTCCCTCCTCAAAGTCTGTAACAGCATAAGATAACTCAAAGTATATAAAACTTATACACCACGTTTTTTCCAATATAACTGAGAAAGCATAATTTTAAACAGCCCTGTTTGATTATTCCAGTTGGCACAATGTGTAAAAAGGTATCACAAATTATTTTGAGAGATTACCCAATTACAGAGAGACATTTCCAGAGAGGAAATTTAGAGCATCTCAGTAATGGCTTGATTAATACACCAGTCATATTTTAGCAACAGATCATTTGATTGCTTATATGAACTGGTTTCATTCCACTTGCTTTAAATACAGAAAAATACTAAGTAGATATGCAGCTCTGTGAACAACAGAACCAAGGAACCTGGTTTCTTATAGATTTGAGTTGGTAGGAAAAAAACCTACCTGAACCCTCTGACATCCTACAAATTTTAAGCTGTCCTTACTACTTTTCTTTTTCTCTGAATAGCCATCTATCTTTAAAAAACTTCTATAACTTTGATGTCTCTGGGACTAGTAAACTATTTAACTTGAAGTTAAATTTAGCTGCAATTGGTCAGCTTCAAGAATTACTGGAAATAGAGGCGTGCATGCACATGTGCACAGATACATACACAGAGTATAAACACATGGCTGCATTTCAATAGAAAATCATTCCCTCTGAGAAACTGATATAAAGTGCTGTAACTCTATAGATTCTGCCCATCATGCCCATTTTCAGAAACTAAACCACCAACCATTAGCTGATATCATTCTTTGATAGGGTTTAATGAAGAAAATAAATGATACTCCCTAAGGAAAGTAATTTTCTCATTCCTTGTAATGTATTTCTTTTTTCATATCTCTTACTGCTTCATCTTTCCAAAGAAAGCTTCCTTTACTACATTATTGCTAAACTGAAACATAAATGACAGAAAAGCAAGCATTGACCCTTTTCACATCAATGGCAGCACTGACATTTTTACCCAGCTATTCAAAGCCTGGACTCCACAGTGCTGTCCATAACTCTTACCATAAATAGAGTCTGGTTCAGTAAGGCCAAAGACAGTCAACTGTGCAAGAAAATCTGAGAATGCTGTGAGAACTTGGTGTTATTTAATTATTTCAAACTGGCAGCATTTGAAAACCAACTTGAAAGCTAAAATTTAAATTCACCTGCCTTTCTGTGCCTTAGGCTATGAAATAAGTTCAGACAAACAGCCAACCACAAATAATGTCATGTAGGACTTTGTAATGTAAAGCTCCTAGTGAGATCACAGCAAATAGAAGGTTACATAGGAAGCCTACACGTGCAGGAAGATCTTCACAACACAGAGATGCTGTGTTCAGAACACTCTCCTCCCAGTTCCTGAATGGAGCAGCAATGCCCTGCACACCTACACAGCACTGGTGTCAACAAAAGCAGAGCCAAGCCGACTGCACGAGTTGTGCATTGTGTTTTTTACAGGTTTTCCCTCTGCAATACTCTCCATAGCCAGCAGCACAGAGCAGCAGGTGACTCAGGGCTTTAATTTCCAAGTTTTCTCTCAGTGAAGACCAGCAGCTGATAACAAAATTGATGCTGATGCTGGGATTCTGGTATTTCACCAGCTCAGCTGAGCAGGTCTGCTATGAAAAGCTTGCTATTGGAAAGGCTCTGTAAGTCAGGCTGCCCTCCGAAGGTCACCAGAAAGCCATGGCTCAGACTGCCAGTCACAGATGGGTGAAGGTTCGTGTTAAAATGACTCATTCTGCCTCCCTCTCCATTCTGTTAAAAGTTCACCTGTCTGATGCTTAAGCACTTCCCTAAAACTTCTCTGTTCAATAGAAGGTTTATTCATTACGGAATCATAGAGTGATTTGGGTTGGAAGGGACCTCAAAGATCATCTAGTTCCATCCTTCTGCTCATGGGCAGGGACACAAATGGATTACACCCATTTGTTCTTCTGGTAGCACTATAATTTTGGTCAAAAAGCTCTTTTTCACCAATATTAATATTATCACTCTATTGTTAGTAGAAAACAATCAGATAATCTTCCTGCTTCTGTTTTGATAAATATTTTAATATTTTCTCACAAAACAAGTTTGCATCACTCTCTTGATCATCTTGAAAGCTTCTTCCACACCTCTTCATTTCTCTTGAACTCAGGTGACCAGAAACACACCAGAACCTTCAACAGCTAATCAAATAAGTAGCATGACCCATAACAGGTTTGCAAGAAGCTCAGCTGAACAATTCTCTCAAAAGGAAAGAAGGGTGAGATAATTCATCTTTTTCCTCCATTTCCTGATTATGGGTAAGCCTGAGGGCGGGGGGTTAAATGGAAGGATAGACTATGACCTATTATTTGGGATTAGTGCAGAGTATTTGTGTCCCTTGGAAATATTTGTTAATTGTGCTTGGATAACTCTTGCCTCTCCCTCCTTCCGATTCATTCATACAAAGGAAATATTATACATTGACATTTATACTCAGCACAGTGTTATAAAGCAAAGCTGATTCTTTTTATAACATGAGGCTTGAGCTGCATAGATTCTGTTCGCTTTTCTTAGATTTATGTGATCATGCTCCTTCCTTCTCTGCTTTTATGATGGTTGTTAATATTCTAAAGGTTTTGTTACATTCTCTCACACTTTAAGACATTTCCTGGAGAGAATTGTTTATCAAATCATTATTTTGTGTTTGTAAGAAATGTAACTTCTCTCCTAAAAAGAAAAAAGAAAACCACAACCAACAACCAAATTTCATAGAAATAAAATAGAAGAAAGAGACGAGGAAAACAAAGAATTTGCATATCTTTTAAAATATGCTACAAAAGCTTCTTCTGAGGCTTTTCATCTCTGGTTACCAAACAAGATACTATTAGACATTTTTTAACCATTTTAGCAGTGCTAAGGGTACTGCTCAAAATTACTGAAATTGCAGGTCTGAGCACTCAGCTGCTCTGAAAAATCAGGTCCTGTGTGGGTCAAGTTGGTCATTTCCTCTGAATGAACACTTAAGAAAATGTTGGCTTTCAGCAAGTTGCTTCAGACTACGAATCCACTCTGGCAGAGAGGGGAACAGAACTCAGGCTTTCTGACTGACTGATCAAACGGCTCAACTGTGCTATCACCAAGAAAGAGACTTAAAAGAATGACTCTGAAAGGTTATTTTCATTGAATTGCTGAGTACATAAAATGTGCTGAAAGAAAGGGTAAAACTTCTTGAAAGGGTTTAGAAATGGTTATATTTCTAATCTGTTGTGGTAGGATTTTCAACTCCAGTGTTCAGTGAAGCTAGACTGACAAATTTATTATAGTTATAAGGCTGAGAAACCTATTAGAAGAAATATAATAGAAGGTACATTTTTGAGAGGCTTTAATAGGAACAGAAACAATTCAACAAAAGACTAAATTCTGTAAGGTGGGAAATGTCATTTATTAAATCTTTCTAAAAAGATTGACTGACCTTTCTTTAAAAAGTGGGGCATTTTTGTAAAAAATGAAAAGCTCAAGCTTCATAACAACAACCCAGTAAAAGGGTTTATTAGAAACTGGCTTTTTGTGCAAGTTCAGTTATTTTTATTGTCAGTAAATGTTGGTGTTATGCAGTAAGAGAAGCACTGTTGCCTCTCTAATTTCTCTTTGGAGCTAAAGAAATTCATAATAAAAGCACTCAAAATCTAAACTGAAATTAAAAAATAGAACACCGCTGCTCAGATTTGTATGGCAAAATCCAGAAACAATGGGCTAAGAATTCAGCTCATAAGGAAACTATGCCAGAACTGTGAAGGTGGTGTTATTTCTTCTACCTCTGCTTACAGTAAAAGTCAAGCTATTAATATCAGGCATCTTGACAGTCGTATAAATGCATGTATTAAAATTCAAAGTACTTTTTGCTGCTGTAGATGTATCATCATTACAGAATAAGACCATTTTAATGCATGACCAGATGGCAAAAGCATTACTTAGAGTGGCTAAAAGTTATATGGTGACTTGTACACCCAAAGCAAATGGCCTGAAACTGAAGATGGTGCCCATCATCATCCCAGAGCATGAAGCTGAACAGTCCAGTTTGTTCAAAGCACTGTGTGAATGCAGTTGGAAGAGTGTTTAAATAACCAGCAGTACCTGCATGTGATTGAAATCACACTAAATTAGCAGGCACTGACCTCCTCCTCAGTAAACTTGCTATGGTTTCAAACAGGAATCTCAAAGCAGGCCAAAGCTGACAGACTTTCTGCCTGTGCAGCAGGCAAAGTCAGTCTTGAGGAGCTCCAGTGAACCTCTGCTAGGGTGTGAAAGTCATAAGCTGTGAATGGTTTTGGAGCAGATGGTCAGCCACTGATCAGGTACATAATTACAGGCAGCAGTGTGAGGAAAGCAGTTTCTCAAAGCTCCCTACATAGCCTCTAAAGAATGATACCTCTGGTCCTTCAGAGCAGCTCCAAATGCTCAGCCTCAGGCCTACACTGTGGTCAAGGAGAGCTGAGCTCTCTGCACTGATTAGGGAGGAGCCATGGAAAATCAGCCTTCCCTGACATGACTTCCCTTCCATCTGACATGACTCTCTCACTCTGGAGCCAAAAAGTGTATTTCTGTCCCTCCTGTTCACATGCACCTCTTCTGCTCTCAGGAGGAGCTTGCTCTCCATGCTGGGGAAGAACAGTCTATACATGTAAGTGAAGTGCTGGCTGTAAGATCAAAGCTGAGCACCTCCATTCAAAGTACTCCAAACAGGAACTGAGAACGGTGGCTCTCCAAGAGGTTTTATAATTGTGTTTCCTTTGTGCAGTTTTGGGAAAACAGACAATAGGAGTTGTTCGAAATAAAGTTTTCATTTACTATCCTAACATGCTGAGAAGCAATTAGATACAAGTTAATTACTAAATAGTTATTATAATTACTTGTAAAACATTCAACTACCTGTATATCTGCTAAAGTCAGTCGAAACCTGTGCGTTTGTTTTTTTTTTAAGAGAAGGCTTAATGTTATTACTTAAGGGCCAAACAATTTTTTTGAACTCTTCAAAAAGAAGTAGCTAAACCACAGACACTACTAATGGAGAGCACCTGTTGGGGCAGGTATCCCACTGACAAGACTGAGTGTAACAGCAAACTGTCTGAGGAATTGTGTAGTCTAGCTTACATTTACAGAACCTTAAAGGACTTTCCTCAAAAGAAAAAAAAAAAAGAAAGAAAAAAAAATTGCAGCCGAATACTGATTTTGTTAGATTTATTCTATTTTTCAGGTTTCTTATCCCTACTTGAAGCATGAAGAAAACATAGCCTTGTTAACATCTTTTTATCAGAACAGTATCTTTTTCCTTGACACTGGACAGAGTCTGGCCTGATGCACAGTTTTAGACCTCATTTTGACAGGCACACAAAGCATGCTGGAGTTCCACCACTTCTGTGCCCTCACGCACATGATTTTGGTTCTTTCTCTTCACACAGGTATTCCAGCTTTTTCCTGAACTCATCCCAGTCGTCTTCAGTTTGGACTATTTTTGCACCAGCTGATGGTTGCTGAGCCCACCCTGATCTGCTGTTTGGGTTCTGGTTCACCTGAAACAGGTCTCCTGATGTCTGGGGGTGATTCCAACAAGCACACACAGATTACATTACTTTGTACAAGCACAGAGTAATGCATTGGAAATTTTTCTTCATCACGTTACTTCCACACGTACACCAGTGTTTCCCATACCAAATATACACCTTTAGCTACCAAAAATCCCAAAACACAAACACAGGAATGTGTTGTTGAGTTGTCCTGCCATTTATGAGCTTCATCTCAGCTCTATCACCACTACTACAGAGAAGATAACAATTTGTAATGCAGGACAGGGAAGGGTAGGGGACCTGCCAACAGACAGGTTGAGAGCTAGGCTCTGAATATGAGAATGTGAAAGAGGAATTAGAAGCCCATTTTTTACCCTCCCAAGTTTAATATTTTATTAACTCACTCCTGCCCTAGGAGGGCATTTTCTTGCACGCCTTTGCCTTTTAGCTTGTAGTAACTTAAAGCAGCTCTGCACGGGGCTGGTGCAGTTGATTGAAATGCTGCTGACAGCCTCTGCAGCTGGTAGGAAAACTGCCCTGAGCCAAGGTGATGGCCACAGGCTGCTCCCTCTGATGGGATTTCACGGCTCTCAGACTGTCCTGTGGGCCTGCTGCATTTTACCAGTGAGATCACTCAACAAACATTTATGAACAGATAGACCTCAAAGTGGATATTCAGCTGCTCTACCAACACAGGTGTACCTCCAAAAGGTAAGGGAAGGAAGAAGTGGAAAGCAAAGAAAAAAAAAAAGTGCATTTCTTTTATAAGTTTTGAAGTGCTTTCATTTAAGAAAACTCCTTTCTTACAGTTTTCTCTTTGAAATACTGGTGTCTTGCAATCCCAATATATAAAAACATTTCCTTTTTTAAAAACTGACATATGGCAAAAATTGGTAGCAGTAAATAAACGCACATAAAGCTAAATCGTGCCATCCTAAATGTTAGTAAAAATGACAAAATAAAATACTATCTATATAAACTATGCACAGGTGTGTGGCATATTACAAGCAAAAAACATATCTTGCAATTATAAGCCCACAGTATTTATTTCAGTTGTCTGTAATTACATTTTTTATATGTTTGTTTAGTAATATCAATCCAAGACATCATTTTGAGGATATAATTAACTGCATGTTAGAACAGGATGTGTTAGACTGTTTTTGTGCCTTGGGAGACAAAAATCTCTGTTAGCTGTATTTAAGTGCCATCTAGTGTCCCAAACCACCAATTTCACTCAGAAAACTCTCAAAGTTTTCAAAGCAAAATCAAGATGCAGGGTTAAAAAAGAGCTAGGGTCCCGTTTCAGTGCTAACATCAATTCCTTAATCCATATGGACAGTAAATACAGATTTCAGGGGCCCAGTGGCAGGTATCTAGTTTTTCAAATCTTTACAGCAGTGATCCAGCTGTAAAGTCACATAAAGATAGATGTATCTAATGAAGACAGAATCTGGGTGGGAAAAGGGCTTTTTATAAAAATTATTATTTTTTTTTTTTCTGAAAGAGCAATAACATAACTGGAAGCTAGGGCAGGGACACACATGTAAGAGTAGGACACTACAGTGAGGTGTCAGTGTGTTCAGGAGAAAGCTTTTCCCCACGTACAGGACTCCCTTCTCCAGCTCTGTACACTGACCAGGACACAGAACAGTCTGGAATGTCACCTGGATGGGTCTGGAATGTCACCTGGATGGGTCTGGAATGTCACTTGGATTGGTTGGGATCAGCTGTCCTGGCTGTGTCCCTCCCATCACCTTGTGCACTCCCACAACATGGGATATAAACAGAAGAGGCCTGACCAGCAGAAACAAAAACATGCCTGAGTTATCAGCTCTGTTTCCAGTGCAAATTCAAAATACAGCCTCAGATCAGACACTGAGAAGAAAATTAATTCTACCCCAGCACAAAAAGCACAAGGGGATTTCTGGCTGTTACCAACATAATTTTTATTTTTTTTAGTAAGCTTAAATCTAATATTATTGACAACTTCGGAACCAATCTAGGTTAAAATAAGAGTTTATAGCTCAGTAGCTATGAACTTCACCCACTGTCATAAGGCAGGCATCAGAAAATTATGGCTTCCATCCTGCCTCCATTTCTGCAACACTGAACAATTGATAGTATCTGTAACTTAACTAAAATGCTCTTGGCATTCTCATCACAAATGGCATCTAGAATGATCTATGTAAACCAAGCTTCAGTTTGTCTCTTTTCTTCCTGAAACTCATTAAATGCTACAAAGAAAGATTGCAGCCATTACAGAGCTGGCCTAGCTCAAAGTAAAATATGCAAAACACTTGGGCTTTGTTATATTTAATGTGACCATAACAATTACCTTTTGCACCATTAGAAATGAGGCTGACTCCTATGCCTCTGTGACATTTATTGGTCAGTCTTGTCTTTAAATCTCCATGATAAAAAGAAATTAAAATAACTTTTAAAGTATTATTTATCCTGACTGGTACAATAAGCAAGGGTAAGTTGACAAGTACATTAAAGAACTTCTACTTATGTCATAAAGTGAATTAATGAGAATTAAAAGCAGAAATATAAAATGGGGGAGAAATAAAAAATATAAAAATGCTAAAAACCACAAGAAACAGCTTCTGATCTGCAGTAAGAAAGGCTTGTGATGAGGTGTCTTAAACTAGGATGAGAGAATGCTTAGACAGAAAACATTTAGGCAAGACAAGCACTTTCAGAGTAGCTTTTAGAAATCTGCAGCTGCACATAAATCTACTGAGCACCAATGAAATGGATTAAAAACATTTTCCAGCTTTATCTAGCTTGGAGATTTTTTGTTTGTGTTCTCTGTGAAGGACTCTACATCTACAGAAAATAAAAAAGTGTATTAATTGTGCTCTTTTATTTGGAGTATATTTTGATGTCAGTTTGTATATAAAGTATAGTGTCGCCTCAGCAACTCTTCAGCTTTGAGGCCGGGAAGGAACTCATCTCTGAAACACGGGATCACACGAGAAGGTTTGGAAACCATGTGGGGAACTGAGCTGGCACCGGGCCGGACATGGCAGGCTGTGCCCTGCACAGAGGGCGGAATTAAACACTCGTTTTAAATCAAATCCCCGCAGCAGCTCCCGCACCCGGGGCCGCGGGCTCTGCGAGGGCACTGCCCCGCCCGCCCCTCAGCGCTCCCGCGCTCCAGCCCCGCGCCGTGATTGGCTCCGCGCGCTCCCGCTCCTCCAATCGCAGGGGCGGATC
>VZTB01007643.1:332660-352306 GCA_013397245.1 Thryothorus ludovicianus
CCCGCCCACCGAGGGCCGGCTCGGCTCCACCTTTCCGGCCGTCTCCATGGCAGCGGGGGCGGGGGGTGTTTTTAGACGTCCGGGAGACCATTGCGGGTGGTTGCTTTCCTTTTCGAAGCCGGCGAGGCTAAAGGTAAACTAACTAGTGTATTTGATATTTTATTTTTATTTCCTGACTTAGTCTCCCGTAATCTTACGGGAGAGTACTTTTCACCGAGGTCGTAAATCCATCCCCCCCCTTTTCCCAATGGTAGGGCGCAGGCGGTGCGCGGCCCCGCTGCGGCCGTGGCGCTCCCGCCCTGCTGGGGCCGCGGCCTGAGGCGGAGCGGCCGCGGGTCCCGGGCTGGGCGTGCCGTCCTCTGGCCGCGGGGCTGCCCTGGGGCTGCTGGGGATCCGGGGACTGCCCGCAGAGGTTCATCCCGGGCTGCCTCAGGCCTCGGCATCCTCCCGGGGCAGCGGTTGCCCCACGGTGCAGCGGGCGGAGGATGCTCAGGCTGGTGCCGGTTTGTCGCTCACGATGGTGCTGGTTTATTGCTCCTGTTGTAAGCTATAGGTGCCCTTAAAGACAGGAGGTACGTGCGGCGAGATGCTCTGGCTTCTGCTGTGGCCGGTAAAGGCGCAAAGAGAGCGAAGTGCCCCGGCTGAAGGAGGGAGCACTGAAGGGGTGTGCTCCGTGTTAAACAGGGTGAAGCATTCGCAGCAGGCCAGGTGGACAGAAGTGTTGTCAGTGTGGTGAAACAAACGTACCTGGAAGATGCACCCCAGCGTCAGCAGAGGCTACGTGTATAAATCGCTGCTTTCAGAGTTAGGTGTGACACGTGATAGTGAGCAGGCCTTAACTAAGGTTGTCTCGATGAGCTCTTTTAGTTCTCCCGCCCTTTGACATTACGAACATGTGAGAAGTTATTTAATTTTACTAAAGGTGACGATAATGCAGTCACCTCTGAGGGGAAAAAAACAGCCAAAACAGTTTTCTGAAAAGTACTGTAGGATCTTTATTTGCATCAATGGGAAGTTGATCTCCTTCATAGCTCAGAATAAAACCCATTAGGTTTTAAACAATTTAAACATAGTTTCCTACAAGCATGTCCATATCCCTGTATCTGTGAGAAGTAGTTTACAAGTATAACTCTGTTCAGTGTAACGTGATAAAAGCCAGAAATCAGTAATGTAAACAGTAATAGACAATTTATGTAAGCACAGTGTGTGATTGTAAGCATCTGAAACTCGAGAAAACTCAGTGATGAAACTGAAAAAGATTTAGTTTTCATAAATTATTAGAATACAGTGGCATTTTCCTAAAGCATATTGTGAACATTAGTAGTGTGAATGTATTCAAAGCATATTGTAGCAATGTCTTGTGGCAGGTTTTGTGTAGAAAGCTGACATATAGAAATAATGTGTGCAGCTTTATAACCATAATTGTTCAATACTGGAAAGTACTTTAAAAGATTTTAATTCCACTTGGTTTTCCTTTTATAGGGTACAAAACCTTGGCAAACAACTGAAGATGTCATCCTGTTTGGCTCAGGAGGTTCACCTTGCTAGAAGACACGAGGAGATGTGAGTAGTTGTGCTCTGCCTCGCAGCAGTTCGTGTTGGGTCTTGTGCTGTTCTCCCTCCCTGCCCACGACCCTGAACTCTGCGCAGCACGGTGGTGCTTCAGCACGGGGCTGGAGTTCCAGGAGGTGGCACTCTTCCTTCAGGAACCATGGGAATTCGCGTCCTTGCCTGCCGGTGTTGAGGTTGATGAGGTTTTTGACTTCCAGTGGTGGTACTGGTTTAAGATCTCCATTGTTAACCTGTCACCGTTAAATTCCCATTTGGGGAAGGTAATTGGATTCTCTCACTCAATGCCTCAATTATAGAATTGCTTCTTTGTTGCCCTGTAAACTCAAATTGTGAGGCAAATACAGTAGTGATTCAGGAAAATTTCCTTTTCTTGTAACAACTAGTACGTGCCAATGAACAAATGTAGTCCTGATCAAGTCACCCCAAGCCACCCTGTCTTTCCTTCTTCTGAGAGATTCGGTGTTTCTAAGCACCTCAGCGTTTGAGGACTGCTGATTGCAACATTCTAGCTTGGTACAAGCACAGCAGGTGATGCCTGCCTGTACCTTTTCCCTCCCCCAGCACACCCACCCTGCAGCCGGCTTAATTAGCCCATAGTTTTGAGAAAACTGGGTAAGGTAAAAAGGTTATTTTCTAGCTCCTGAGCAAAATGTTCTACCCACTTAGCAAAATGTTTTCCTTTGTAGACTGTCTCAGAGATCAGAGCTGCTACAGCAGATGGAGACTTATCTAAGAGACAAAAAGACTAAAAAGACATGGCAAACTCAAGCAGCTGATGCAGCTCATAAAAGGAATGCAGCACTTTTAAATGTAAGTTTCTGCAACTACCAGGAGCCGCATCAAAATGTCACGGTTATGTAGCTTAGATAATTAAAAAAAAAAAAAACCAAGAGAAGTGTTTGCTCTACAGTTGTCATTTGAATTCTTTTCTGTACGGTTCCCTCTTCTGGAACTTGACCAAAAAGTATTAAATGACAAGTCTTTATTATCTGATGGCATCACTACCTATTTCCCGTGCCCTTCTTACAAAAGCCTCGTGGTGGCAGCTGCTACTATGTATTTTTATTTTTTTGAAGCACATGTAGTGATGTAACACATGCTAGTGTATGTCTGCCTGAGAGAACTTAGGGGTCTGTCAGGACTCACAGCCCCTCCACGCTTTGATTTGAGACAGGGGGGTATGTTTGGGAATGGGCTGACCAGGCTACAGGGCTTTGGGCCAAGGGTGGGAGCTGTTCTCCTGCTCTGGTTGTGTTGTGGAAGAGGTTTAATATTTTTCTCTAAAGAGATGTAGAGTGACTTCAAGCATTTTACTTGCAAGTCTGTAAAAGCAATGTTGGGTGTTTCTGGCCCTTCATGGGGGTGACACCATTAATAATGTTCATAGCTCTTCTGCATGCCTGCTGTCATATTTAGGTAAGATTTGTTCCTAGGCAATTAAAAAGGACTAAGTTTGATGGCAGTCACTGAAATACTGAAAGGCTCCTCAGGAACCCCGAGCTCAGGCATCTGACTTTGAAGAGATGCACTTGACCACTGACAATGATGCATTTGAAAAATGTGTGTTGCTTTTTCAGAAGACAGCAGAAAGCTGAACGTCCTGTGCTTTTTCTATAAGCTCCTCTTTATTATAATGCATGTATTGTGTTTGTTGAAAAAGTAAGTTTTACTCTAGAAAATCACAAGGTTAATTTGTGTCACCCGAATTTCTTTGGTTTTTTTCATGCAGAGCCTGGTTTGTTCGAATTTTGGGTGGGTAGAATTCTCTTGCGTTTGAGTTTGTATTTAAATGGGAGGTTTATTTAGAGAGGGGCAGACAAGGAGAACAGTTAGCCAGGAATGCCTTCTTAACTGTTCTGTGACAAAGAAAATTTTTCAACTTGGGCTGGTGAGCTGGTACATTCTGGGCAGGGGCAATCAAGCCCCTCTTTATTCAGTACAATAAGTGTAGGTGCTTCAGTGAGAGGCTGAGGACAAATGGATGGTTTGGTTATTTTTTCCATAGCTCTGTTGATTTAGTAATTTCATTCGTTATGACTCCCATTTTTCCATAGCCATTTTAGGTTAGATTTTTACTTCGTAAATATAGGATTTTATAAATTATTTGTCTTTATGAATGCATTCTCAATTTACAGATGAAGGCAAACACAATAAATGCAGAGTATATTTCTTCATCCTGAAAGCTTTATTGTATTGGAAATGGTAACAATAGCTCAGACATATACAGAGTGTAAATATTTTTGCAGTTAAACAGATATTTGCTCTCTTCTGTCACATCCTCAAAATTGTTCCTTTCAAGTGTCAAAAATGTTGGTGTTTGTACAGAAAAAAAGCAAAAACATATGTATCAAAACAAATTCTGTTGCAGGATAAAATAGCATAAATCAATTTAAATCTATTAATTTTATCCTAGTTTTAACAAGCGTGCACTCCTGCAGATGCTTTTTGATAACAGAAGAAAAGAGGAAAAAAAAAAACTATGCAGCATAATATATGAGAAGCTTGAAAACAAGACTGATTAATGTGCCAGCTTCAGAATATTGTTCCTGATACCAGGCACTGTACATTTCACAGTTACCATGTGGAGAGTTGTTGATTTGGCCTACTCAAAAATACATGGACATGACGAAGTGTTATTTTTTTATTTGCATTTCTGGTTTTCTGCATGTAAGCAAAATCAGTTGTTTTCAGTAATAGATCATAGCAAAAGCCATTTTTCTTTCTCTGTGCTAGTTGAAATTTATGCACAGGAAAGATTTCAAAATTAATTTAAATTCTAATCAGTAGGAAGCATGGAACTAACCTTTTTTTTTTTTTTTAATTGAAATTTTGACATTATAAGCATTTGTTCAGCATTTTAGCATAATTATCAGAGTATTTTCCTCAATGTCTTTAGAGGGAGACTGCAGATTAGGGAAATCTGTATCATTTGGTGCTTATATAATGTTGTCGTAATAAAAGCAGAAATTAGACTAGTATTTGTAATCTAATTTATGACATTTGTTTCTCAGTGATATTTCTTGTGTTTAGAAATATGTATTACTATGCAACAGCTTGTAACATGAAATAGAAAAGAAAGAGTATGCTATATAGTAATTAGTACTGGAAAGGTAATTTAGAACAAATTTGCTTTCCTTCCCGGGCATGCAATTCCAGAATTATTTAAGTGTGATTGTGCCAGACTGATATCAATATAAGTGACAGCTGAATTTGGTCCCCTAAAAGCAATGCATGTGTCATGCATTCCATTTTACCTCTGGGGAAGGGTCTTGAATTGTTTTTGTTCCAGTCCTTGTGGTTTTAGGGGAAGCACTGTAAGATGCTCTCTTTTTTTCAGCACTGTGACATATTAGATTAGCTGGGTTTTTTCCAAAGAAGTTTATACTGCTGATGTATTTATTTTTATATTGATGACAGTGATTTATTTTTCCTACAAAGCTTACCAGTTGTGTAGACACACAAGAAGTGCCATCTAATCTTTCAGTAGTTCCAGTTATTTTCTAAAGCATACTACACCTTCCAGCAAAAATTTCTTTCACTGTCTGTCATTAAATCAGTATTCTGAATGACAATAGACTGCACAACACAAACTGGAGTGAGCAATGAAAAGACATGTCCAATATCTAGGCTATGCCAAAGTGACCTTCTCTACTAAACATATATGCACAACTGCTGTCTCCTTTCTTGCCTGAAAGACATTCATTTCCCATCACCATAAACATTCCAGTTACTTGGCTGGGTCTTATAAAGAAATAATGATTAATAATCTTCTTGCTCCCTGTTAAAATTCCTACAGTAATTAGGAAGAAGGAATCAGGAAGGAGGAAAAGCCAATGGAAGAATATGAGGTGAACATTAGTGACTGATCCTTTGTTCAATGGTGACTTCTCCAGGCTTGGCATGAGCCATTCTGACACGAGCTTCGTTGGGTGCTGTGTCTGTGTGTCTGTTCTAAGTGTGCACAGCAGAGAAATTCCTTGCTGAAGTCACTTAAATCTCTGTTGGCCTCTGTTATTTTGACCTCTTGATTTCAAATGGCCCATGTCCTTTTTCCTGTTCCCTCTGTATGTTTATCCCATTAGTCTTTTCTTACCTGAAAAGGGGCAGCCATTTGCTGCTTCTGAGAATTTGGATGAATCTGAGAATTAGTTTGCTCTTTCTCAGATATCCTTTTTCTTCCTACAGTGGTATGGATTTTGCTGTAGAAAAGGCAGGAACAATTTTGCTTGGATTAGATTTGTAGTTATGTACAAGAGAATATTGTAAAAGGAATTAATAAAATAAGATGAACACTAAATTGAACAATCTGACTGTATGTGTGTCACTAAGTTGAACTTCATCAAGGCTGGTTTTTTTTTTTGCTTTTATTAATCATACTCTACTGAACTAAACTTGAGTTGGACAGTGTTTACTTATTGATGTATTCAGACTGGCTATTATTCAATTCGAGTAATCATGTTTGGTCTCTCTTGTGGATATGCTCCTCCAGAATCTCACTCTTCTTTTCAGCAGCAGTGGTGGTGAATATTTGGGAAGTCCCTTTGGGGAATTTCCTCTCTCATTTAGTTTTTCTGTTGTACTCTTCACACCCGCTCTCTGCTCCCAACTCTGCCATCTGCTATACTTTCTTTCCCCCTCCACTCTGTTCAGCTTTGGCTTCTTCACACCCCACTCCCACGTCCCTTTCTGTCTCTCTTCATCTGCCCACCACTCAATCTCTTCAATGTTTGGGTATGGAACTAAGCCCACAAGAACAGGTCAGAACTTTAAAGGGGGAGGGTGGTTAGTTTGGGGGCATGCTTTGATTTGTTTGTTGCTGTTGGTTTTTTTTGGTTGTTCCTTTTTAAAAAGATTTATTTGGGCCTCTGTGAATCCAGCACACATCCACTGGACAAGCAGAAACCCAAATACTGATTTTTTTTTTTTTTTTTTTGTAAGAAAACTCTGTGAGGTGCATTGTCATCCAAGCTTGTCTGGTGAACAGCTTGCTGCAGCTCTACATTTATGTGCACATGTTATGCATGCATATTAGCAAGTCATCTTTGTCTTGAGAAGTAAAGATCTTGCACATAATTTGCCTAGTTACTTTACAGTTACAGTAGCTAGAATACATACTTCAGTCCTATGCAGCACAGGAAAAGATGTTCCATTCCCCTCTTTTTCTTTAAGTTTTATACAACAGAATTTAACTAATTTACCCTGGTGTCCAGAGGGAATAGCAGTGTTTACAGCAAAAGTCTTACTTGGTTTTAAAATGTACTCTTGTATGAAAAAGGTGCAGCAAACATATTTAGCAGCTGTAGGGTGTTAGTCTAAGTAGCACAAGTTGTATTTCAGAATGACTAAACAAATATTTGAACTTCAGTGTTAATTTTTGAATGCTGTTTAGCTGCAATGGGTTTATTTAGTTAATTAAAATGTCTTTATATGTGTATTTTCCTTTTTAAATTCCCAGTGCTTGTCTTTAAAATGTACTTTGCTTGTGTTTTAGGATATAGAAGCAGCAGAAAAAAGGCTGCAAGAAAGAATGTATTTACTTCCACATCCCGATACTGTTAAGTTAGAAGTAAGTCCTAGAACTCTGTCTTTTCATTTGTTTTCATTTGCTGTTTGCCGAATATTTTGCCTTTTTTTTTTTCTCCTGAAGCATGTTCTTAAAGTGAAAATAATTGATTTTAAAATCCAGTGACTGGTATAGCCAAAGGCCTGTGTACTATGTAGCAAGCTGAACCTAAATTCTGGGACAAGGTCCCTAGATTCTGGAGCATTCTGGTGGAAATACTTAGCAGCTTTCAGATCTATACATACTTCTATTTAAAAATTAAATCAAATATAAAAAAAAAAATATTGTGAATATCAGAAGATTACTGTGTTTACTATGTCAGAGCTATATAGTTTTTTTTATATGGTCATCCCATTCTCAGTTTACCACAGATTGTCATTTTTACATTTCAGGGTCAACAGTTTACCAGCATGCTCAGAGAGAATTTCACATCAATTATTTTAGAGTTATATGGAAGCTTATGAAAAGTACTGGAACAGGAACACTCAGTTCTTTTTTTTTTTTTTTCCCTTCTCAACCTGCAGTCCCTAAAGCGTTTTCTTCAAGATCAAAATTTCGAGCAGGTTCCCATCTGTGAGTTGCCCCAGTGGTTGGTGTGCAGTGTGGTGGCTGGGTTCCCAGAGGAGCAGAGTGTCCCGTGCTGCTTTGGGTGCCAGGGCTCTGGCAGGGCAGGGCTGGGCCAGGTTTCAGAGCTGTCAGCTCTGAGGAGAGGTGTTCTGTCCCTCAGCTTCACACCTGCTGGGCAAGTGTTGGCATGCTTGGGCTATTACTTAAAGGGGAGGCATCACTTCTTGTTCTGGTTACTGTTCAAAGTTTTCATCTGTCATTGCATTTTGTAAATAGCCTGCTGTGACTGTGACAGGTTGCACACTGGGTATGCCCCTTCGGTGGCTTTTTTGTTATTTTTAGACATTTTTTAGGCAAAAAGGGTACATTCTTTCCTGAATACTTGTGCATTTTGAATGATGCTAAGGAAGATGCCAAACTACTAATAATAAACATTAAACCTGTTTTGACTGTGTTCAGAAGTAGTTTTCGACTCTTCAATGACTTTAGAGACACCTCTAGAGTTGTTTGGGGCAGTTAGTCCCATGGTAGGTGTGAAGCTGCTCCTTGAGCAAAGTCCACACAAATTGAAGGCTGCAGAATGTCTGCACTCTGCAGCAGTGGTGAAATTTTGGAGAGAACAGAGTTACTATTTGAAGGAGAAGATCCTATTTCAGCTTTTTTTTTTTTTTTTTTATGCTTCTAGAGAAGAGTGCTATAAATAGTGGGAAAAGAAAACTTTCTTTCATGGTGCAGAATTCTTGTGTGTGCTTTGTTCCAAAACACTTCTGAGCATATTTCACTCAGCCATATATGTGTCTGTATTAATATACTCTGAAAGTTATGGCTATAATGGATCCCCAGCTTGCTGAGTCGGAGTAGTTTTGTGTGACAGCACATATGCTTGTCAGAAAAGATTCTTTGAGTAAATCTGTTGAAGAAAATATTTTTGTAAACCTGCAAGAGCCATAGTTATATCTGAGTTACATGTAAGGATTAAAATGATTAGCCAGGAATCTAATACTTTACAGGGAGATTTTCTGTTTTGTGCTGCACTTCTCCTTCATTACATAAGTAAAGAAAAAAGGCTCACTACATATGTATCATAACTGTTTTCCACTGCAAAATTACATTTTTCTGAATGGGCATCAATGGCAATGAGTACCTACATACATGGATGGATTAAAATGTTATCTTAGCACGTTGTTTTGTGGGGGAAAAATGATACCTGGCACTTAAAATTTTCCTGAAAACCCTACAAACAACAGTAATCCTTAGGATACCAACACAAAAATGATGAATTATTAATAACACAGATAAATAATATGTTAAATGTATTACTCAGAGGCACAGTGTAAAGCAAGAGGAAGTGTTACATGATCCACAGTGATTCTCCTAGACCATATGTTAAATATACATCACCTTTTTATTACTATTTTAATTTGGGATCCAAATACTGGAGATGATTACTTCATCAGTGAGTTATCAAGTCTAAAATTTTACTCAAATATTTTGAACTATAGTTCTGTATAGTACTTTAAACTTCTCCAGGTTAATCAATTTACATTGGTACATGTGCTGCTTTCATTTCTAACATTTTTTTCCACTGCAAAATGAAATTCCAGTAATACACATACTTAAATATAAAAGCTGCTTTTGGAAAAATATATTATCATGGAAAATAGTTTATTAAAGGTACTGTAAGGTCTAAATTGATGTGTTGCTTACCACAAGAGGGCACATTCAGTCACTTCACAGTTTGTCCTGCAGAATGAAATATTTCCAAGCTGATATTTTGTATCATACAAGAGATTAAAAATTTCATATGTTAAGTACGTTGTTCTTTTCTGAATTGCTTTACTCTTAAAATAAGACTTAATAATGCATTGCATTTCTATATTGTTTTAAACTGGCTGACACAGATTTTGAAATTAAGTTTATTTTTTTCTTATATCTTTCTCAGACTCTCTATTGGGCATCAATAAAAGAATCTCTTCCCAAGTGGGAAGAGTTTCTTTTGGGAAGAGCAGAAGTTCCTATTGGCTTTAAGAAAATGAAAGCTACAAAGCATAAACTACCCTGAAGAAGATTCACAAAAACAAACATTTTAGTTTCATTTTGTTTTGTAATTGATCACTTAAGCAGAGAAGATCGTCCAGATTGAGCAACAGAATATCATGCCATTAAACTGAAATGTAAATAATTTAAATGAAAATTAATTATATAGGATCATTTCATTCCACTGTTGCATTGTGTACAATTCCTTATTTTTATTCTGTACTAGAGAAGCAATCCTCAAACGGGCTTTTAGGATCAAGAATGGGAAACACTGGTGTATAGGTTTCCAGCAAGGAAATTGGGTTTTCAGTGTGAGAAGAGTTTTATGTTATTTTTAATCTTCTGCTTCTACATATGAGTGCGATAAGTAAAGACAGATTCTTGCATTATCTTTCTTCACTTCAGTCATCTGTGCTGCATGCCTGCTCGTGGCTGAGGGAGAAAGGAAGAATTTACTGGTAGCAGAAAAGGCAGAGTGTGCATCAGAGTAGCCTTGGTTAGCACCAGGAATCTGTGCAAGGACCTTCACCAGAGCAGCTGTAGAAGGAGCAAACTGCAATTTCTGCATCTTGTTTACCCTGATTTTTTTTGTCTTTGCCACTTTCATCAACTCATACAGCTCACTCCAGACAGCTTTTCCCAACCTCCTTCTGCCTGCATTGTATTTCTTGTCAAACGGGTGGGCAAACAAATCTCTAGGGCTTTTTGCTACTTCTAGGCTGCTCTTAGTGCTGTTTTCTTTCTGCTGATATAATCTACAAGTGAGAACTTTTTCTGGGGCATGAAAAGTTTGAAAGAAGCAAACTGAAAGGTAACTGGCAGTGTCTGTCCAAGAACAAAGCATATACTGAAGTTGAGGATAGATTTTCATTTTCAGCCATTGAACAGCTTCCTACAGATGTGCAGTATTAGTGAGCTTTAATTGTACTGAGTTAACTAGGTATGGAAAATTCACTGGTACAGAACTTATAAAAGTGTCAAAGATCCTTCCTGGTGTGTGACATGGCCTGCAGAAAATTATTCTTTCTTAAGCAAAAGAAGTCTAGAAAATACTAATTTCTTTTATTGTTAAGAACTTGGACTTGAGTCAATATACTGTTAAAATTTAATCTCCTGCAACAACAACATTCCACCCCCAACCTGGAAGTAGTAGGGAAAAAAAAAAAAAGGTGCCTCTGCCAGTGTCTTGAGGATATGAAAATGTAATGATTGCAAATATTGCTAGACTACTAGTTATCTCAGCTATGCATCTTCATACTACATAGAGACCACACCATTCAAAAAAAAACATTATATCCCTATGCAGCATGAACAATCACTGTCGCAATAAAATCAAAACTTGAGGTGCAATACGAAATTGTTGCATATTTTCCACAGGAATATATAGAGTTCATTTTAAACTTTTTCTATTGAAGTGTCCATTAAACTGATAACTTTTTACAGAAACTGCCATCTTAGAATTATCCTGTTGAGTGGGTGTTGGTGTTTGTAACAATAACGTTGTTTTCATAATATGTGATGGCAGATTAGCACGCTTCTCTGCAGTGTTGTTAACAGTTGTAATTAAGGAATAAACAGTAAAGGGTGTCAGTCCGATGACAATTTCATCTATAGTGTCACAATACAAAATGTCACAAAATATTAGAACTGTTATATAACTACAAAAATATCAAATTAGGCTTTCATCTTACAAGCTGAGAGCTTAAAAAAAACTTGGCATAGAGACCATTGCAATTTTATACCTACTCAGTGTTCTGTCACAAAGACAACTTGGTAATATTTTCTTCTGTAAACCCACAATGTGATTCTCAATCTGATTTAGTGGGAATGTGTATGGATTTTACAGTTGTAGAGCTTACATTTAAATAGCAAAAATTGGAAGCAGTTGAGCATACAAGAAGGGAAAACCTATAATACATGATGCTCAGAATGAAGGGATGGATGAGCAGTTAGTTACTAACAAAGAATGGGATTCATCCTCTTCTTTGCATCCAAAGGGAAATGGCTTCAACTAAAATCTGGGCCCCTAAAAGTACTTTATACAGGTAAATAATCTGGGTCTTTATCTCTTCCAGCTCCACCTAACTGGGATACAAGGCAGGTGCTTACCATGTCCTTGCCCTTGTGGTTTCCCCTGGAAGGAGATCTGGGGTGTGGACACTCAATGTGTGGCAGCTCCATGGGTGAGAATTTGGCAATGTGCATGAAAGGCACCTGCAAGCAGGGCTAGAATAGTCACCATGCTGCAGTTAGGTGCTCACATAGCGTGCCTGAGAGTAAAATAAAATTATCTTCAAAGAAGGAATTTAAATTTAATTCCTGCAGCATAACTGTAGAAACAATAGGACAACTAATTCAAGGAAAACTATGTAGGAATGTCTCCAGAAAAGTAAGAACTGAATGAAGAGAAACATTTAAAGCAGAAATGTGTGTAGGTGACTGTTCTCAGAGACAAGGACCTTCATGTTAGCCTGTGGTTTGAAACAAATAAATGCAATTGCCTCTGTCTGTGAAACAGCACAGGCACTAAGGTACAGGAACAAGTGTCTGCTGAGTTGGAGCATGCAGTGGCAGGGACTGTAATTATATGGTATCTCCTGTTCTACTCAGATTTGTTGGGTTTAATTCAGCTGGACTGGCTTAGTATTTGCCTTTTCATAGATACAGATTTGAGAAAGCAGATGTTAAATTTTAGCGTGCTTTAAAAAATTTAAGAATCCCCCAAAGTGATTTATATTGATATGATTTAATATTGGTCCTCTATGAGATCTTGAATGGGTGTTCTTCACCAAGTCAAGGCAGTCACCTCAAACATATTGGTTCTATGTAGTTATACCCCATCTTATCCCAAGCTTTTATATNAAAAAAACAACTTGTTAGTCTATAGTTTTGACTTGCTGCTTGCCCTTTTGTGTTACAATGTATGTACACATAAAGTGCAGTGGCCCTTAGGGGCCTGTTTCTTCTTCTGCTTCTCTGATAGGTGGGGGACAGCAACTGAGTAAAAAGCAGCAAGAAAACCCCAAGTTTTTTCCTGTTTGTAAGTTAGAGAGTTAGAGTATCTTGCAAGAAGAAATAATTAATCATACTTTTGTAGGTTAATGCACAGATGAGTAACCCCAATACTAACCCAGGAGCACAGCCTGTTCACCCATCTTGTCACCTCTACCATCACATTCCCAAGCTTTTTACTTTCTCAGTTATTCTGGCTGTGGGGGCAGGAGCAGAAGGCAAGGCATGTTACTTTTCCCTAGCATAAGAAATTTCTTACTCTGCAGAATCTTTCACAAGCCTATTAATTTAATTTGAGAGTACATTTGAAGTAGTAAGTTGGTTTAGATGCATATCTGACACTATGGTGTATGGTGTCCTCTTGATTGTATTTATTCAGGATCATGTTTTCGTAGAAGTTGGGAGCTAATTTTGAGGCTGAGCTTACAATTCTTCATTTCTGTCTGTTTCATTCACATAGAGCAGGTTGGGGATGTAGATGCTCAGTTTGAGCTTGTTGGTACTGAAAAATAAGAAAACCAAATTTAAAATGGAATGTACTTTTAGAGGTTATATCTGAAAGAAAACATTATTTACTCCATAATGGTAATTTTCATAATATTTTAATAGTTGTGTTCAGATACAACTTGACCTTAAATATCACCCCAAATGCAAGCTGTTTTAACATATTTGTAATGCTAAGGTCTTCATTACTGTGATGTTCTGTTTGCTCAAGGATTATAATCCATGGATATACTGTGTTATAGTTGAAATAAAACTCTGATCCTGTAGTCACTGCCTCTTGGATCTCAGTGCATGTCTGAGTTGGAGGTAAGTTGGTGCCTGCTGCAGCCAAGTGTGAACAGTGAGTAGGCCAGTGATAAACACTTTGCTTAGATATGGTGTTTATTTTCCTCTGGCTCTGATATGAAATATTAATCTGATGAGTGGAGATTAAAATCTCAGAAGTTTACTTATGAAAAATCCAAATGTAATAATCCCTGATCGATTATTTGCACTCTTCCTGTTGTTTCACAGTGTGTGAGCTAAATTACTTCAGACATGCGATTACTAGGAAGATGTAGATATAGATACTTAAACCCTTGCTAAGGAAACAGGTGGGGGGAATGGTTCTTTAGTACATCCTCCTGCTGTGTGAAACTCTTTGTCTTTGCTATAAATAGGGTGATTTAATTTGGGAATTTGCTACTCCTTTTAAACACAGTTAAAACAGCTCTTGAAAATGCGCTAAGCTGTACCCGCTGTGTATGCAGCCTTCCAGTTGTAGCTTTTACATTTGACTTACTTTGAATACGTCTGTTTTTAACGCGTACTGATAGAAAGTATGCTCACTTCTTCCCATAAGTTTTATCGCTGTGGTGATGATCTTAAAAATAAATGTGTGGTGTTCTTTCCCCGTACTCTCAGTCGTATCACCTACCAGAAAGCCCTAATAAGCAACAAAATAGTGTGAGACAGTATTTACATCACACTTTTGAAACAGATTCAAGCAGAGCCAGCTGCTGTAAGATTATTTTACAATCTATTGTAAATTAATAAAAGGAAAAAATTAGCTTCCTTTAGGTAAATTACAGTCTCCTTTACTAATTACGTAGCTTGAAGCCGCAGTAAATAAGCACCTGCCTCACTGCGGTGAATGGGAAATGAGAAATGTAATTTTGGTAACCAGACTTGCATTTCTTTACCCGTTTAGTTCGCATGTGTTCCAATAGCTTCACTCACGGAGCTCTGACTGTTGCTCCGTAAAAGCTTCCGGAGGATGATGTGTTCCCAGTGAAGCACCCGCAGCTTTGTTCCGCGCCGCCGAACCTGCGCGCTGCGCTCCGCGGCCGCGCTCGCCCCGCGCCCCAGGGGCAGCGCCGCTCCGAGCCGGGGAAACGCCGAGCCGAGCGGCTGCGGGAAAGCGAGAAAGGAGGGGACGAAAAAAAGCCCAAAGCAACCAAACCCCGTTTGTCGGTGCTTGGCCGGTGTGAAATGAGCTCGCTGCGGCGCGGGGGAGGACAGGCGGGTGCCGCTCGGTCGCGATCAGGGCGCGGGGACTGCGCGTCGCCGGGAGCGGTGCGCTGGGAGAGGGAACGGGAAGCGCATTGTGTGTGTGTCCACCCTCGCTCAACGGCGCCGAGATTCCCAGGAAAGATCTGGGCAGCGGGTTTGATTCCTTGGAAACGCTCGTGATAATAATGTTAACGGTAAAAAAACGTATCCGTTAATCCCTAGGAGAAAGGTTTGTCTGTGTGACCCAAAGTGTCGCAGTCCCCAGATAACTGGGAGCTGTTTTTAGAGGGTGCTTAAACTACTGCAGCCGCTTTCCTCTATTTCTCGGACGTTTCTTTGTATTAAGTTTCCGGGTACACTTGGTTTTTTCCTCTATAATTAGCTTTCTTTTGCTGGATTCATTGATAGATACGATAATCCAGTGTTGGTAATATCTCAATTCATTAACATAATGAATCAGAAGGAAGAGGCTGATAATAAATCAGAAAGCTTCTATTTATATGAAATATCTTGGCAACTGGCAGGAATGAGGAAGACAGTAGAAGAAGTATCAGACAGTTAACGGGACCTCGGGAACGCGGCTGCGGGAGGTCTCAGTTGCCACCTCCGCTCTTTAAGCGCCTGTGCCCTTCCCAGGACAATCGTGCCCATCGCAGTGGTGGCGCTGATGTGGGAAATTACCTGGCTCCCGTGGCCTCGGTCTCCCAAGTGGTTCAAAGCGCCCATCCCCGTTGTGTTTGGGCTCCCGGGCGCCGCTGGCAGAGCAGCCCCACGGGCTGGGGCGGGGGTACCGCTGCCCCCCCACTGCTGTGACCCCGCTTGTGCGCACTGCCCGCGGGCTGGGGCGGCCCCGAAGGGGCTGGGGGTGCTCCGAGGGGCTCGGCGAGGAGCCGGGAGAGGCGAAGTGGGTCCGGCGAGGTCCCCACTGCTTGTCCCATCGGCTGGGCGTACTTCTGCCCCCGGATCAAATCTCTTTTAAAGTTTGTCATCAGCCTGCTACTTCTGCCAACGCAGAAGACGGCAAAGATGCCGTCTACAAATACTTGTAGAAGTCAAGTTTTGTATTGTTTTGGGCTTATACACCCAGAGTTCTGGGCGCGGACTTTTTCTATGGTCTGTGTCTGACAGCAGTTTGTCCCCGTTGGGGACGAAAAGATGCTTCGCTGACTTAACACGCTCTTACCGGAGTCACTTTAAAGCAGTTTAAGATCGCTGGTGACTTGAAGCGCCCGCACCGAATGCTGTTTGTGCTACCTGGGGAGCACGCCCGAGGCTCGCTGAGGGCTGGGCCACATGGCCCAGCTGCAGCTTCAACACCTTACGGGGAGAGGCAGCCCGTAAAACAGAGAGCACAGAAGCCTAAATGTACCCCTTTTTTTTTTTTTTTTTNTTTCCCCTTTTTTTTTTTTTTTTTTTTTTTAATTTTTAATTGAGGGCACGTGTTTCCCGTGATTCAATCAATTAAGCAATTGCAGTAAATCAGTGAGATAAATACAAATAACACGAGGCTACGGCTTTAGGCTAGGCGGGGTTAGCAATAAGACTAGGCTGGGAGTAGAGTTAAAAGCCAGGACAGCGTCACCTGGAGAATCAGGATGTGCGGTAGAAACCAGCTGACAAGAGCATTTCCCCCTCCCCCTTAGGTGTCTTTATTAAGGCCCCGCGGTGGTTGTGTTGGTCAGCACAGCCCTGTTCCTGTGAGAGGGCTGGTGAAAAGGTGGGGAGGATGGCAGCAAGGAGGAGGTGGGAGGGCGACTGGTTTGAGCAAAGCCGGCCGTGGTGTGAGGTCTGTGCTGGAATCTTCAGGAGAGGAAGGCTGTGGAGTGACCGTGTCACCAGGCAGTAACCCCCCAGGACCGCAGTCTGAGGGGTGGGTGCCTTTCCCTGCTGTTGGCCCCCTCTGCCTGGGCAGCCCCAGGGTCTACCTGTCCCTTGCCATCCCACCTGCATGTGGTTCTCAGTGGGTCTAAAGTAGCCGGGCAGGCAGCCCTAGCCCTCGCTGTGGCCGCTGTCGGTGCCTGCTGAAGGGAGTGCTTCCTCTGGGACCCGCCGTGCCGTCTTCTCCCTCGGGTGCAGGGGCAGCTGCGTCTGGACCCTTAGTCTCTCCACAGAACTCGGCTGTGGATGGCAATGCAGCCCCGGCTCTCTGGAGGTATCCAGGGTACAAATTTGAAGGGGTTGGAGGGAAGCTGAAGATAGAGGCAGGAGGTGTTAGGGGACCGGGCAGGAGCCACACAATGAGGGCTGGAGAAGGAGTGCAAGGACTGGCAGCAAGAGCCTAAAAGAACAGAAGTGCCCTGATCGCAGCCCTAGGAGGTTGCTCATGAAACTCATTCCTGGAGGTGACCCTCGTGGATGACAAGCAGGGGTGAGCTGGCACGGTCGAGGCCCAGCAGGCTTACTTAAAAATCATGCAAATACTCCCCCAAAACGGCTTAAAGCGGCAGGACAAGTCCTGCGGGCACCTGAGCGTCCTGGGGGACACGGCAGTTTGGGAAAGGCATGCGTCAATTTAGCCCTGGTGTTGACTTAAGCGAAAGTGCTAAGCCATTCCTAAACCTAAGTCAATACAGACTTAAGCCAAAATTGTTATTAACGAGCTCTAATCTGATTTAAGAGCCTCCGAGCGAGTCGTGTCTACACAACGCGCGTTGCCTTGCGCTGCGCTCCGCGGTGCCCGCTCCCCCGGCGGGGGCCGGCAGCGGGAGGGGTCGGGCGAATGCAGCCCCGGGGAGGAGGAAGGCGGGTTTCGGGGAGAGCCGGGCCGCCGTGATTTGGGCTGACCGGTGATCTCCCTCCGCGGGAAAACTTCTTAAAACTGTACCCAGCTCGGCTGCCCTGAGGCGATTCGGATCTGTGCAAGCGCCTCCGGGCCGGGGCTGCCGGGCCCCCTCTGCCGTGCCCGCCCGGAGGGTAGTGCCGGGGACCGCCAGCTTCTCTCGCTCTGAGAGGGACATGCCAGTGCATTTCTTCCCCCGTCCCAATGGGGCAGTTGAGCCCTCCACTCCACCCCTCACTGGGGGCCTTTCTTTTCTTCCCCACCAGCTTTGAGCAGCGCTGTTTCAGATTGGCCTTTTTATGTTTGATATAAAGAATAGTTGTTGGCCAATTCCATCTTTTCATCGCTGCTCTCCAGGCCCGGGTCCAAGCGGCTTGTCAGATGCTCATTAACTCCCCCTTTGGCTCTTTCCAGTGTGTCTCCTAAGCTCATTGTGCCAAGAACTAGCGCTTCTTTCTCTTTACATGGCTCCCTTTCTCTGCTCCATCAGGGAGACAAATTACTTTCCAAAAGGGATCGCCAGGGATGGTTTAATGAGAATTTCTCCAGCGCTGGCCGTGGAAATCAATGTAGTTAACATTCGGTGCACTTAATTGGACTTTTCTCTTCTGCCTCCTTCAAAAAAACTCTGAAGCTATCCTGTTAATCTCTCATTTGTAATCAATTGTGTTGACTAAACAAAAGTCTAGGTCGTCCTTTCTTCCTGTCCCAGACAATCCTTTGTTGCCTCTAAATGCCTCATTCTTGAGTGCTCCTGGTCGTGTAGATGGGTCCGATTTTTGACAGTTCATTATTGCGCTTTTGTCCATTTAATCTCCCTCGCTGTGTTTTGCATGTGCATGCCTTAATGAGCTCCGTTGGCAATTAACATGTTTCTAGCAGCAAACTGGTTGCTCAGACGTTTGGAGAGCGGAGTGCAGGGAAAAGGGCAACGCAGCTGCCTGTAGGTTGGTCGCTTCCCGGTGCCCGGCGCGGTGCCGGGACGCACCTGGGAGCCGCCTGGTCCCGGGGAAGCGCCGGGCCGGGCCGGGCGGGCCGAGAGGGAAGCACGGAGGCGCTGGCACGTCGCTCTCTGAGCAGAGGCACCTCTAACCCTCCCCCCGAGGCACCGGCACCGCTCAATCTGTTGTGTGCGCGGCTGCGGCGCCGGGAAAGGGGTTTTTGTGCGGGTTTTGTGTTATTGAGGCTTGCTGGCAAGAGTGCCGAAGTGTGAGCAGTCGTGGACAGCAGAAACATCTTGTGAGGGAGAAGATAATTGGAGTCTCTGGCGTGTGTGTGTCTGACAGAGCCGCCCCTCCCCCGCGATCTGCGGCTTGTGTGTGCCGGGATCCGGGCGAGAGCCGGGGGGGGTCCGGGGCCGGCCGGTGGCGAGCGCGCTGCCGCGGCCCCTTCCCAGCGCGTCCGAGATCGGGGGGAAGCCGGAGCGACAGGCGGTCCGGGGAGGGCTGCCCACCGCCCCCCAGGAGGGGCCAGGTGACCAAGCCCACCAGCAGCGGCGGCCACGGCACTTCAGGGTGCCCCGAAGATGCCCTTAGCCGTGACGGGGATGCCGCCCTCCCCCCCAGACGGCTCTGTAAACAACGCCGCTTTTTATAAAAATGCGATAAGAACGCACTTCCTTAATTCCCTTCCTAGGAGTGGGTTTCGCGCTGCTCTCGCCCATCAGGAGAGCTGAGGAAGCAGCCTGCGCGCTGTCTGCGGGGCCCGCAGCCGCGCCTGGCTCCCGCTTTCGGCTCCCGGCTGGCAGCCCAGACCTCCTCCCTGCGCCCGAGGTGCGGAGAAAGCGGCGCTTCCCCCGGACCTGGCAGCGGGATCCCGTAGGCACCTTCGGGATGCGCACGCCCCGCTCCCGGGCTCCGGGACCTCGTCCTGCCATGGCCTCCCCCGGCACAGTGTCCTCACGGAGAGGGATTTAACTCCCGATGTCCCCGGCCCGTGGGTTGTCCCGCCCCGTCTGTCGCGGCGGCGAGAGAGCCAGGCTCGGCTCCCGCCTGCCGGGGGTCGAGCCACAGCCCCTTCACTTGCGGGACGCTGACAGGGTTTCTGGAGCGATGACTTATCGGTGACGGGGTTTGCATTTTTTTTTTTTTCTTTCTTAAAATTTTCTTTTAACCTAAAACT
>VZTB01007643.1:355937-377584 GCA_013397245.1 Thryothorus ludovicianus
GGGGCACGGCGAGGGGCGGCGGGGCTCGCCTTGGGACCGCTTACCTTTGCCCAGCGCCGGCGAGACTCATCCAAGCAGCGCAGCGTGGCCACAGTCACATTTTGATAGCAAACATCTTCCTGAGCGTCAGATCACGGTCTCGAACATTTAAAGCTGACATCATATGAAGTCACTTTGAGCAGAATGACATGGGGATGCCACCATGGATCTTCCCCAAGCCGAGGCGCCGGGCTGGAGCGCGGTGGGTTGGGGCAGAGAGAGGAAGACGAGCCCCCCCTCTCCACGCACAATTTCCTTCCAGTTTAAGACGCACAAATCGCTCGTGTGCGAGCTGGGTTTTTCCTCTCTCTCTCCCTTCTTAAAAAGCAACTTGCAAAGCAGAGGAATCGTTTTGCATGTGGCAAATTAGAAGGCAAGTGCGATTCACAAGTTGGGTGGAAAAGAGTGCTCCAGTTCTTGCTGGGGTTAGAAGAGCCACTCCGAATGAGCGTGAGGATTTTTTTTCTTCTTCTTCCTTTTTTNAGGGAAGTTCTGCAAGTTGTCACCCCCTGAAGGTGCCTGCTGCCCCGGGGGGGACCCAGCGACTCTCCCTTACCCTGCACCCCCCCCAGCACTTTCTTCTTCCCCCTTTCCCCCCCGCTCCCCCAATAGGCGACGNGGAGAATGATTTTTTTTTTCTAAAGCAACTACCACGCAACCATGCTCGAGTTATTTTGGCAACCCATCTGCAATCAGCTCCGTTGCAACCGAGCTGGAAGATAATTAATAAATTGTCACTTATCTGCGAGCCTCTCCAGCATGTATAAATTAATAGCCAACCCATTAATTAGGACAGTGTATTAATGTTAATTAAACTAAGTTTAATTCCAGCCCTCTCCCCTCTCAGGGTAGCTGGTGATTAGCCTTAAATAAATGCGGGAGGGAGTCGTGTCCAGGACTCGATTTCGCTGCTGAAAAAAAATAATAAAAATAATAATAATAATAATAAATACNAATACCCATGTTCAGTGAAGGGAAGTTCTGCAAGTTGTCACCCCCTGAAGGTGCCTGCTGCCCCGGGGGGGACCCAGCGACTCTCCCTTACCCTGCACCCCCCCCAGCACTTTCTTCTTCCCCCTTTCCCCCCCGCTCCCCAAATAGGCGACGCTACATTATAGCGCCTGGATGCCGGGGTTTCTTTCCTTCCTCTCTCTAATTAAAACGCCGTGATGCGGGAGGGGAGGATTTGCAGAAACCTCAGATGCGAGGACGCGGTAATTGAGAGAGTCCCGCGTCCACCTGTTTGGGGGGGCCCGGCTGCAGGGCAGCACCCCCCGGGCTCTGATTAGCCGCCCCGTCCCTCGCCGGGGCTATTCAGCCGAACCAATTTTCCCCCGGCGATTCAGGGCACTCAATTCTCTTTCACTTGTAGCCACTATAGCGCTGCGTGGAACCTGGTTTTGTGTGTTTCTAAAATAAAGGGGAGGATTATCCGGGGGAGAGGGGGGGAGCGAAGGGTTTAGATTGAGCCTGGCCAGAGGTAAAGCAAGCAATGAAAAGGCCCCTATATATATATATTTTCCCCCCCTCCCTCGCGCGTCTAAGAAAGTTTAGAGGAATTTGGGGGTTTTGTGCGGCGCTGACAAAGCCGCGCCTCCTCTCCCCGCCGGGACAGCTCGCCGGCGGCTGTTTGCAGACAGGCTTTTTCACCTGCGAACCACAACACGCTTCAGAAACAAACTTTAAAAGCGGCGGCCGTCCCGGGCTGCCTGCGGGCGGAGGGGTGCGCCCAGCCCCCGGGGGGACAGCCCGCCTGGAGCATCAGGTGCTGGCCTCCGCCCAGCCCAGCCCTGCCCGCCCAGATCTGACGGGTCAGCGCGCAGGGGAGCGGCGGAACCGTCCCGCTTCGGGGACAGAGGCTGGGACGGGACCGCGGAGAACCGCAGAAGCCGTGCCCGGTGTCCGGGCTGCGGGGGAGCCCGGCTGAGCCCCGGGGAGGCGCGCCGCGCTTGAGCCGCCCTGCCCGCCCAGCCCGCGCCTCCTCCGGGCAGCGGGAGCGGGCAGGCGGCGGCTGCGCTGGGCTGGACTCCGCTCGCTCCCGGGGCTCGCCGGCTTTAGCGAAGTATTTAATTAGCCTCCACAAACTTCTTTTCCTCGCCTGCAGATTATACTGAGTGGAGGGTTGGGAACTATTTTACACCTTGCCACTCACATGTTAATTAATCTCTATCTAACCCTAATTGCAGTTTATTCAAGCACCGCTCAAACAGCTCACCCACACAATAAACACTGGGGCTGCTTTTATCCATATTACTCCCCGCTCACACGTTGAGTAATTAACTCCAGTACCAACTAATAGTGCAAACAAATATTTTCTGTAAACGAGATGATTTCGGGCAGGATAAAAGAAGGGCTGCGGAGCCGGGACCGGGAGCTCGCTGCCAGCTTCCCCGAGCCGCCCTCGTCCTTGCTGGGGTGTTTGCTGTACCGGGTCTCTCTCTCTTTCCCTCCCTAGCCAAGGGGGCGGCTGCCAGCTCGCTGCTGAGCACCCACCACCCTGCTCGGGGCAGCGGGTCCCGCAGGCCTCGGGGCTCCTGGGGGCGAGGAGAGGCGGGGGGACCCTTGCGGAGCCCCGAGGCTGCATCCTTCCTGCAGCCCGGAGAAGCTCCCTCGCATCCCGAGGCCGGGTACCGGCTCGGGCCGTGCCGCTGCCTCCCGGCCGGCTCGAACCCGGGTGCCGCACGCCTTACGCATCAGGGCGTTGAGATCCCAGCTAAGACCCGGGCATCAGAGCTCAGTATTTTAATTGAAAACGCAGGTTTAGGCACAGCTGGAGGCCGTCTCTATCGATTCGACTTCTGCTGTTCCGGCGAGCATATTACAACTGACTGACTTTGAGACAGCTGCCCCAGCCCCGCCGCCTGCCCACCACCGAACCTGAGCCCGAGCCCGAGCCCCTCTGTTCCCGGAGTGCCAAGCAGGAAGGGTGGGTCTGGGGGGCCCGAGCGGCCCAGCCCGGCTTTGGGAGGCAGGAGCGCCTGCACGTCGGGCGCGCAGCGGGCTCCCGGCTCGGCCCCGCGTTCCGCCTCTCCCGTGGAGGCAGTTCTCCCGTGGGGTTTTAATCCTTCACCCCCGACATTTGGAAGGAGAAATGGTTTGCGGATTTTTCCCGAGAAGGCGAACGCCGCAAAGACGTTCCCATTGCGGACGCGATCGCTTCTACTGTTATTTTTACGCCGCTGCCTCCTCAGCAAAACGAGTGCGGTGCCCGGGCGGGCCGGGCCGGCCCCGTGCGGGACACGCCGGACTGCCACGCTGGGGCAGAGCGCCCGCTCCCCTCAGGGGTCCCGTACGCGCCCGGCAGCCCCAGCCCCAAACGCTTCCCGGCCGCTGACATCGAAAACCGGCGGGGGTTCCCCTTTCGCTCCTCGACAGCCAGAGCCGCTTGGTGAGGGGCTCCCGGGGACGCGTCCCGGGTGGGTCCCGGGCGGGCGGGAGCGCAGGGCCCCGCAGGCTCGGCCCGGCTCCCCGCGTCCGTCGGGCCGCCTCCGCCCAGGCAGTCGGCACTGGGCATTTCTGGTCCACTGGGAGATAACTTAGGATCCTCCTGGTTATTTAATTTGGCAGCTGCTTAAACTCCGCAGTGGAAGCTGCCGAAATTTATTAGCATTATGCTTCAATCTCCCCGAAATGGTGGCTTTGGTTTCCATGCTGCTTTGCTTTTAAAAGGTGTTTTTCCAAATACTTTTTTCCCCAGTTCTTTTCCCTGTTATTTTTAATCGAAGATGATGGACTGCCGGGTGAGCCAGCGGCCCAGGCAAATAGGATGATGCTGTCTTTGTGAGCCAGGGTGGGGGAGCAGCTTTTTTGTGCAAAGGTGCGCTGGAGGGGCCCAGGGTTGGGCTGGGAGGAGGGCTGGGCTGCGGTGCTGCCCGGCCCTGGCCCCACCGTGCTGGATTTGGGTCTCTCAAGGCAGCAATTACGACTTGGAAGGGTCAGCCCAGGGATGCTCCCAAGGTGTTTGGCCGCAAGTCAGTTTGCAGTGGTCAGACATAGTTTGGACAAATTAATGAGCAATGAACAGAGTAGTCAGGATAGCAAAGTTTGGGGCAGAGGTGAAACGAGGGTCGTTACCCATGCAAATCTTTCTAGTTATTCCTTTGAAACCGCGATACTTTGTCCCACGGGAGCAGTACCCCTGCAGAACTGTGTGCCGCGGGCACCACGGGCAGTCTGCCTTGTCCTGTAGGGTCCATTGCGTTGGTGGGGTGACCCTGCTGCCCTGTCACCCAACACTGCCACGCTGGGGCAGGGGTAGTGCCTGGTAAGGCCACCTTCGATGGAGCAGCGGCTTTGAGACCCTCCAGAATATTTTTTCATCCCTTTTATTGAGTTATGTATGTTACTGCCTATCTATAGGCAGATAGATTTTTTAATTTTTTTTTTATTTTTTTATTGTGGACCTAAGTTTTTGGACCATTGTACAGGTCCCAGAGGAAGTGTGGTTAGTGGAATTTTGGAAACAAATTGGCTGAGTCTTTGCGTGGCTGTACTGGTCTATATGTCAGTGATGGCAGGAGTAACATCGACATTTTCAACCTGAATCCAATTTAAAAGCTGGTATCTGACCTGCTTCTAAAACTGTTTGAAATCTAGTCCCACTGCAAAGCAACCGGCAGGGCACCGTGGCAGGAGCTGCACAGAGTGCCTCGATGGCAATCAAATGGGCTTATGTAATTCTAAAAATGGCAACTCCTTACTTGCCACATCTCTTTCTGTCTGTGCGGAGAGTCCTGCAGAGCTGCCAAACAGAAGCAATTGAATGAACTCTTTTCCCGGCTCATTCCTCCTTCCGCAGCTCGGAGAAAGTGAGCCAGAGCCTATTCTAGTTTGCCTGTCAACAGGAATGGTAACTAACGGCTCGATCCCAGCCAGGCTTTATGCCCCAAAAACGCTGCCTGCCTGCCTGTGAGGAGCAGAGAGAGACATCATGAGGCAAATCTAGTTCCTGGTGCGAGACTGGTCTAGCCCAGGAGGCAGGTGAGGAGTCCTTGGAATCCACACCATGTCCAAAGCCAACCTGTCCAGCAATGCAAGGAAGAAATTGTTGAAAGGGTGAGCTGCTATTCTCCATCTTTATTGTCAGAAATAGTCATCCTTCGCATTGCAGTAATGGAGCAATGCTGCCTTTCATTTCTGAACACTGAAACTGAAAGATGTTCCTTCCTAATGTTTTGCAATGTTGTACTTTTTTTTTTTTTTTTTTAAGAGTTGGAGCTTTTAAGTTTTTCTGGGTTTGTAGGGGTTTTTTCCTCTTATTTTCTATTTAGGAGAAAAGGTGGGAGGAAGTAGAGAAGGAGAATATAATGGGGGGATGGCCTTATTCTCACTTTCCTACTGAAAACGTTTCAGGAAAAGGAACAAAAAACAGTGAAAATGGGTAGAAGCCCACTTCAGTTTCATGTTCCTATTCCTTCCCTTTTTTTGCTTGAAAGAAGGAAGGCCAAAAAAGTAAGTGGGACAAACTCCACGTGTTTTGAATTATTCTCCCCTTAATGAGATAGAAAAACATCTCATTTTCAAAATTACTTGCTTTTTCAATGAAGAAAAACCAAATAGAGAAAGAATCTCTCCAAAACCAATCTTTCCACTGTCATTTTTCCACTCCGTCCTCTCTCAGTGCTGTCCAGGCTTTCTGGCTACACCACGCTAGGTTGTTTGAGATTTGTATTTGCCATTGTTTGAACTGTTGTCACGGGTGTCCCCATCTGCTGCAGAGCTGGACTCCATGGGCTGCATGGTGTGGAGGTGGCAGTGGATGGCAGCACCTTGTCCCCTTCCTCTGGGGTGGGTCTGGCTGGATCCCTGTCCCTCATGGTGGCTAAGTCAGGGAGAGCCTGGCAAGGCTCCCAGATTGACAAGTGAAGGTGTTGCTGTGCTGCTTGGGCACAAGAAATGGGTTGATTTCTTCCCAGAAGACATGATCTAGAAAAACCACAAAAAATCCCCCCTACAATGAGAGCCCAAATTAAAAATCCAGACCTCATTACTTGGAGGAAAAAACTTCAATGCACAACCTAAGTATTTCCTCAATGTTCAAGAACACCCACTGATTATGTAAGAATATATCATAATTTATATATTTGATTTAATTGTGAGCCTAGATTGTGATTTTGGGGTGGGAGTGGGGCTGGAGATAATGATATTGAAAAAATAGTTGTGCAAAAAACCCGGGCAAATCATCAGCCTTGGGGCACAGAGGAGCTGCTTCAGCTCTTCTTCACAAAACACAGAGCACTGCAGAACCCACCAAGAGCTCTGAGACTCCTTGGGTGTGGAGGAGCTCACCAGGGTAACTTTCTCCATGGGAGGCTCTCCTTTGGTCCCACAGTCCATGGATGAGGCTGGTGTTCCATGGCCATGGCAAGTTTGTGCAGGAGGGACTGGCTCATCAATTCCTGCTTATACACCAAGCCCATGGTCAAGGGTAGATCTGTCATGATGAGCATTAGCTGCCCTTGGTGGGTCATCTTTCCCATCCCCATAGTCTGTGCCACTGGTTGGCTCCCAGACCTGCTGAACATGGCTATGGGAGACGTTCCTGTCCCTGATGTGAGGGTCCAGATGGGCTTGGAGGCTGCCACATGCTCTGCCTCTGATGTAAAACCAAACCTGCAATCTTTGCCTGTTCAACTGGGTAGAAAAATACCTTCGCTGTTCTCAGAGTTCATCACCACGTTCACTACCAGCTCAATATCTCTGAGCTATTTATCTCCTCCTACCTCCTTTCCAGTGCGTGCTTCTCCTCTCCAGCTGACAGCCTGGGACAGCCCCGACATCAGCTGCTTGAGGAGCTCTCTGTGCAGAAAGCCAGTCCTAAACGGTGTGGCCTTTGCTCCCCCCAGCTGTCATATCCTCCAGGATCTGCAACAAGTCCTGGTTTTACAGACCCCATCTTGACAGTCCCCAATCTGATCTGACCACCTGGTTTGTTTTTGAATCGAGCATTTGAGTCATAACATTTCTGTTTATTTCAACAACTGTATTCCTTGCATAGGAAATGAGCCAAGATGGTCTAAGGCGGGGATAGCGAAGCATGTCATGGTTGTAATTGCTTTTGCTCTCCCAATATAAAATTTTACAGTATAATCAAAACCTTATTTTTGTAGCACTGGACTCTGTTATTGACTTAATCTTCTTAAGTGCTCCTATTATTCCAGTGATTTCATCGTTGTATGTTGATTTTAATCTTTTGATCTCCATATTAGCTACTGCCTGCAACTAATTTGTTGCTCAGTGTTTTTCTTTGTTTTGACCTGTGAGGCATTTTCCTCATGGCACACAACTCTGCTGGCAGATTGCATATAATCTCTGCACTTTTTTTCTCCCATATTTTGCATAGTTACAACAAATGCGGATTTATGACTTGAAATGGAATATATATCTTTTAGAAAGGCTGAGGAAAATATCACTTCAGGTTTAGCTTGAAAACCTAAACGTGTTTGATTGAAGGAAGTATCATGGAATACAGCTCACCAGAGAGGTGTCACACAGGCTTTTTTTAGTCCAGCAAGTTCATGATGGGTGAAAACTGCAATAATTATATTATATGCAGTCAGCATTGAAGAGTTCTGAAAGCAGTGCTAGACCTAAGATGAAGAGGGCTGGGTTTTGTGAATGGCTCAAAGGACTCTCCTAGCTGAGCTTGGTTTGATACAACAGTGGCTTTGTTGAATCCTGGCAACATGGAGCAGGTTTTTGAACAAATACTGGTGATGGAAGTGCAGAGTTGTGAACTTCACAGCCAAAGTGCAGAGGCTGACACAGCTCAGCTGCGTTTTGCTTGGCCATTAAACAGCAGCTTTTCCCCTTGGTAGCTGATGGTTTAACCTGGTTTATCATGTGCTTTGTTTGCATTAGCTTTTTCTTTTAAAGCTTAGGAAATAATTTTTGCCTTAGGTTTGCTGTGACTTTTTAAAAAAGAACACAGCCTGAACGTTGGCAAAATCATCTTTGCTTTGTTGCGTGCCTGTTTATGCTTCTGAACACAAATTGTCTTCTAATATTTTTGACGTTTTGGTCACTAGAAAGGCAGAAAAGCAATTTCTAAGATGCCTATGGGCCAGAAGACATGCATTACAGCAGAGGGGAAAGAATCTGTTAGTTGGTGAAATATAAAACAAATTGGATGAACAGCTGCTGACACTTGTCAGTCAAATGGTTGATAGCATTTTCAGTCTCCATGCCACATGCTTTAAGTAAGTCTGTCAAAAAAAGGATATTTTTGCTGGACTTCCCTGTAAATATGAGAGAAGTTTTGGCCTGATATATCATTTAAAATTTTGCTGGCAGAAGAATGAAATTTTCCTCGTTTCCCAAAACTGATTGACATAACTGTAGAGGCAGATTCTTCGTCTAGGTGCAGTTGTACTGGCAGAAAGTCCTTTGACTGTTGGAGCTTGTTCCATCACAGCAATGGGTGGAAGTGAACCAGCAGCAGATCTTTGCATTCCTGAGCCACCTTTGCACTGCTCTCTTCAATCCACAAGCCCTTACAGGTGCTGCCCAAGGTGCAGCTTTGCTCTGCAGGAGCTGAGCCCTGTCCAGACTCTAGTCTGTGCCCAGGAGGGATTTGAACCCAGATTGATATTTTTCAATCAAGACCAAACCATTTTGGATTTGACATTTCTGCAGGATTGACCCGAGGTGGCTCTTGGCACTCAGGTACCGGAGCACAGCCCCCATTTGGGAGAGGGCTGGGCTGCCAGCACCCCCTGGCCACGAGCAGGGTCAAAGGCAGTGGGGATCAGGGTGCAGTGCACTCCTTTGCTCAGCCACACGCTGCAGGCTGCAGAGTGGGAGGTTAACTCCTGCTTTGCAGCAATCCTGTACGTGAGATCTCCCTGCTCACACTAAAGTACATAACCTCGAAGCTCATTTTTTGGGTCCAAATGCCTTAAAAATCACGAGTTGGCTAATGCTTGCCTCTTTTGCGGTGAACCCTCAGGGCTGGGGAATTTCTGGGGTGCTTTTTTGGGGTTTGAGGACACAAAATTGTCACAGGCCATGGGGTCACTGCTCATGACAGAGGCACTCAGTCGAGGGTGTCTGATCGCTGCTGTTTTAGGGAGGTACCGACGTGTGATAGCAATGCACAGCCAAGGAACATCTCCTGAAGGCTGCACCCACACTCTCTCATTCAAAAAACTGAGCAGGGCTCACTATTTTGAAAGGTGGCAGGTGGAAGTGGGCTGTGTTTTTACCCAATAAATATTTTGTGTTTAAAAAGAAAAAAAAAGAAAAAGGGAGACATTTCCAGAGCAGAATCAAGCTGTTTCTCCAGCTCTGCTCTGCCTGACTGCCAGCAGAGCTATAAATTTCGATGTCCTTCAGTGCTCTTTGCTACCAGCCTGGTGACCACCTCAGTAAGGCTTTCCTAGGACTTCCTCTTGGAGCTGTTGCCCTTCACATAAATATTTGGGACAGCTGAGAGAAAGGATAAAGAGGGCATGAACACACAGGTGCAGCAGTATGTGTGTGGGTCTCAACCCCCTAGAAAGAAAGGACCAGGTGCTGCTTGCAGTTTGTTCCTTGCTTTATATCTTGGGAGACTTGCTTTGTCAGGAAAGTCCAGGGTGGGATTGAAGGCTCCAAGCATAATGAGGTCAAGGAATAGATATTTTTTGTGTGCATGCCAGTGACAGACCTGCAGAGGCATCTGAACTGGTTTTGACTTAAACACTCATCTACCACCCCTGTTCCTTTGAAGACTCAGGGCCAAGTAGTTGCACATATGAAGGGTGGGTAAGAAGAGGGAAAAGCTTCCAGTGGTCACAAAGCCATATTCCTGCCTAAGTCCTCAGAAGCAGCTTTTTCTGGCAATGCTTCCCTCTACCACCCGCACAGAGCAAGACAAAAATCAACTCTGCTAGGCTACAGTCAGGGTTCAAGCTTGTGTTTTCTGGTGCATCAGATGGCTTCTCAGCAAGTAAATGGTGCTAAATGTGCACATCCACCACCCACTGCTAAAGTGAAGCCCCTGCTAATGCCCCTGTTCCAACGGGGTGGTGTTCCCAGGACACCTGGGAAAGGTGGATGCTGAATGTGTAGGGTGTGGCCATCCAGGCTGCACAGCACCTCCAGAGCAGATGCTAAACTCTGACACAGAGGGAAGGGACCCAGAAATCCAGCACTCAGGTGAATATGCTCCAGGCTCCATAACCATCCCAGCCCTGGAACTCAACACCCCTTTCACAGGCAGTTCCAGAGAGCCCAATCTCCTCCCATATGTCCAGGGTGGGTCTCATGTCTTTTGGGTTCTGGAAGATGGTTTAGTTTAATTGTTCATTATGTCAGGAAGGCTCATCCATGTAGGATGTTTTTTCCATCTGCCCATCTTTAATTTGTGAAGGATGAAAGTTTGTCCTGGCTCCCCAGGCTGGCAACAGGTTGTTGTGTTTGGGGGTAAAGCTCACCAGTTCTTCTGCTGCTCTCTCAAATTGCTGAGATCTGGGCTAGCAGGAATCAGTCCTGGTGTGAATCAGCTCATGGGAGGGAGGGACTGCAAAACCTCTCAGAAAACTTCCAGCCTAACAGGGAATCACAGAATGGATTGGGTTGGAAAGAGCTTAAAGATGCTCTAGTCCCAATCCCCTGCCATGGGCAGGGACACCTTTCACCAGGCCAGGTTGCTCAGAGCCCCTGATCTTGAAGATTTTCAGGGATGGGGTATCCATGACCTCTCTGGGCAGCCAGTTCAAGTGTGCTTCCATTAAACATGTTTTCCATCAAACCAGACTTTTATTTAATTTCAGCTCAGGGTTTCTCTCTGCCCTGTGTGTCTATGCTGCTGAAGTTGGCTGCTTTGGGAGAAGTTAAATAAAAATACAAACTGAGGCCTTTTGAAGGAAGGTGTTAAGGCTGATGGCCATATAATAACAGGGGCTGAACGAGAACAGACATCAATTGGATGTCAAGGGACAAATCACAGGACATGGAATGCAGATAATGGTGGAAACAGCTGAGGCAGCCACAGCAGAAATGCCCTTGTACCTGGGGAACAGACAGTGTGCTCCCAATCCTGACCTTGGGGAGCAAACCAGGAAACCATCTTCTTAATTAATAAACTAAAGAACACCCATGAGAAAAGAAAATGCCTTTATTCTGTGAGGTTGGGGCTCTTACATCTCAGCTTGGTTTGGTTTTTTTTTTTCTAAGGCAGACATAAAAAGACTCCATAATTTATTATTAGGACATCTGAATAGTTATTTATTGAGAAGCCACAGTTCTCACACTTTTACAACTGTCGGCTTGTATAAGGCAAAAAAAGCAAGATGGATCACTATTTTACACAGAAAGTAAAAGCTCTGGAGAAGGAACTGATGGACATGCAGTTACTGGTCAAAATGCAATGTACATGACATATATAAAAACCATTGTGAAACAGAGGAATTGTAAATTATGGTTACAATCTACCGAAATAAATATTCAATATATTATTATAAACACATTTGTAGAGTCTAAGATTGTAATTAAAGTTGTCTTTGTACATACACGGTTATTTGAAATTTAAACAAAAATGTAACATTTAGAGGAGCAAACGTCAACATAAAACAACTGCTTTGGACTTGTAATGTGGCATGATATATCCACAATGATAGGATTAATCTGGTGTGGCAATTAGAATGACTAATCCTTTGGGATGTAGTCTCTATGGAGTTAACTGCATATTGAAGGGAAGAGCCTGGTACATTAACAAGGATGCAGAATGATTCAAACGGCTGTCTGGGTTTGTTTGTTTTCTGGTTTTTAAATGAACAGAGAGAACAAAAAAAAATCATTTGTAATTGCCTGGTTTTTCTTTTAAAAACAAAGCTGTTTTTTTAATTAATTTTAAGCAGTTGGCATCCACAGAAGAGAAAGAAATGAAAGGACTCGAGTCACTCATCTTCACAACAATTTACCATCAATGTATATACAGTACATTAATGAAGCATTGTTTAAACTTTAATAACAGGGACACACCTAGGATGTTTTCTATGTAGTTTTTCCATTAACAGTATTAAACAATGGTGCTCCATATTGCTTATGAACATATAGATATGAAATTAGGAAATCGATGAATCAAAGAGAGGTGCTAATCTTATTACCACACAGCTAACATGGCATTTGTATTGGTAAACTTCTCATGGGCATTTAGAGCTGACATAAAAATTCCTAATGTGGCTAACTGAGTTACAGACGAGGTACATGCACGGATACCAGGCGACCCCAGCTTCCCTAGTCATCCTCTTCATCCTCCTCATCGCTGTCCTTCATGGTGATGCCCTGGAGCCCCCCGCCCTCACTGACCGACGCCGTGGCCTCCTCCACCGTCAGCCGGTTCCGGATGGTCTCGTAGGTTTTGCTGTTCAAGGTGGAGTCCAGCACGCCTTGCAATCGGAAATCCCGGTACGTTTTCTAAAGCACACACAGGGAGAGGTCAGGGCCAACACCTGCAGGAGTCAACCTGTGCCCCTGTGCTGGGGGTTTGGGGGCACAGGCTGGGACACCAGGGAAATCCCAGCCCCGGGAAGCGCAGAGGCCACAGGAGCAGCTCTGCTGGCCACCACTCTGCCGTGGCTGAGGTCCCTTTAGGGTGCCTTAGGCAACAAATTACAGCTCTGGGACTCCAGCCCTGCCTTTGTGGGCCAGGCTGGGCAGCTTCAAAGCAGCTCAGGGGAGCTTTGCATAGGTAGTCTGGTGTCTAAAAAGACATCAAAGCAATATAAGGGCTCTGCTCCAACTAACTTCCCTTGCTCCTGGATGTGTTCATCCCGCCTCTAATGTCAGTTATTTCTATTCAAGCAGCAGGACACTTATCCCCCATACCCACAGACATGATTACACATTCCTGGAATGCTCCATATTAAACAATCCTACCTACAGTATAGGGATTAAATAAACTAAGTCCAGGATACTGGGTGAAATTATTGATGTATAAATATAAGCACGGGGCACATGTTTCTTAAATCTCCCTTTCTTCACCTCAATCTGGAATTGTATTTCCATGGTTCCCACACTTCCCTTGTTATTACAATTAACATCTCTTATTGAATTTATGCTTAAAAACTTCTCAGCTCTGTGAGATAAAACTCTGGTCTCGTTGTTCATTTAATTCTGCTCTGTGCTCTGCATAGAAGCTATTTACTGTTCTGCTATTTCAGAAAGTCCTTGGGTTTGTTATAGCTGCTTCTGAATGTAATACTGGTATAAATAAAGCACAAGGAAAAAAGCTTTCCTCAGCTAGCTGACAAGTAGGAATAATCTGTCTGTGCCTGTTGTTTTCAGTTATGAAAAGCACATTTAATACATTTCTGTTTTAATTTATTCATGCCTTCAATGTGTTCACTGCACACAAGACCATAAACATTATAAAATACTAGACCAAAAAGCATTAGATAGAACCTAAAATGATCAAAAATATATTTACCCCCTTCTGTGATCTTATTATTTCATGTAAACCACTGTGATTTCACACTGAAATAATTATCATTAGTCCAAGGCATGCACACACACACATATACACATACACGTGCACTTAAGGAAAAAAAATGCTACTTTCAGGGTATGTTATCTCACCTTTGTGATCTCTTAAGAGTTGATTATATACACCCATTGTAAAAGAAACAACTTCAATTAACTATGAGAACAATCTCATTTGCATTCTGATAATAACCACAAGCCATAGCTGGGCTTAAATGTTTCTAGCAAAACAATGTTAAAAACTTTTGGGTGGATTTAATCCATTTAACACCAGAGCTCACTGGTGTGATCAGTGAATTTGTCCACAAAAAGGCTAATTTTGGAGCACTTACTGCACAGGTAAGGTCAAATAGCAAGAGAGTTTTGTTTTTGTTTTTAATGCAAGGAGTTACTTTGTTCTTATTTGCACACCTGTTTTTCACAAGTCTGTGCATTCAAAGTTCCTGTTTATCCAGTGCCACCTACCATGGACATAGCTATCTTAATTCTTTAAAAAAAATTTAATAAATCCTTAGTTTATCTGCCAGTGACAGTTTGCCTAAGAGCACGTGCCACACACACACTGGGGTGCTGGGAACACCTTGGCTGCTTACCTTTACTATCCTAATGAGAGTTTTCAGTTGGTAGATGTGGAGCTGCAGGTCCATGCGGTCTGTCAGCCAAGTGCACACGACACTCATGGAGCTGGTGTACCATTGCTGCAAGAGAGACACGGCTTCTCCAGCAGCCACACCACAGCACCAACCCCCCACGGGGCTGGCTGCCATGCCCTGGCTGACACGTGTGCCCCCAGCATCCCCTCACAGCCACCTCTGACACGTGTGCCCCCAGCATCCCCTCAGAGCCACCCCTGCCACCTGCCAGCCCCCTCACGGGGGGCACAGACTCAGAGGGGAGTCAGGCATCTGCCCTTACACAGAATTTCCATGCATGAGCTTTTGAATTTTAATAACAAGACCAATAAACTTATTAGGGGGGTAATGGCCACCAGTAGCACCACAAGGTTTTGTAATCTGGTTTTGCCATTGATGGCACTTGCCAGCAGTGATGTGTGTTTGGCTCCAGCCATGTTTTAACCTGTTTCCCCCACAGTGAGAGCACAGTCCTGCCTTTAAAGATGTCAACCCCACCCTCAGGTTACTTACCATCTCCAAATTCAATCATAAACAGCCACAGGATGAGTCTGGGTCGCCGAGGGTGAGTGGAGGGGAGGCTCATGCAGGGCAAGGTTTGGCTGGGGGGAAGGATGCTGGCATAAGCACCTACAGGTGCCTGCCCAGGCAGTGTGGGAAATGCTCTGGTTTCATCCTCACACTTAGGAAAGATGGAAAAGCAGCAAAGAAATCAGCTTATTGCAAACTGCTGAACTCACAGGGCCCTTGCAGGGGCTGAAATTGTGCTGCTGTCTGTGAAAAAGGCTCTCAGCAGTGTGGCAGCAGCCTGCCATGCCCGCAGTGCAGGAAGGCTCTGGTGGGCTGTGGTCAGAGCCCTGATCATGCAGGGCTGACATGGCCACATCTGATGCCACACAGATGAGCAGCAAGCCCTCAAGAGGAGGAAAAGCAGGGGCTGGGGGGTGGGTGGGGAGCCACAAAACCTCCCCACAGTGCTCAGCACAAGGGGTGGGTACAAAGCAGGCAAAACCCCATCACACCTCTGTATGCACAGCTGCACCCTTCTCATGATCCCTCTCACACACAGAGATCAAATCCCATACTGCAGACCAGATGCAATTAATCTAGAACCAGTTAAAATATTAAAGAAACTCCACCAGACCAGTTTATGAAACCAGCTGCCTCCCAATGAGCCTGAAACCTCTCACCAGTCCAAGTGAGGTCTTGCTGCCCCCCTCACTGCCCCCGTGGACTGGGGGTCCCTGACACAGAATGTGCCCTTTTCCTGCTGGCTGTGGGAGCTGCCCGTGCAGCAGGGGAATGGAGACAACTGAACATCCTGCAATTGCAAAACTGAGGCCAGTGATTTGTTACCCTCCATCCTCTGACACTGGCACCCACAAGGTGGCATGAGGCTCACCAAAGCAAACAAATCAGCCTAAGCTAAACCAGCCCTGCACCACAAAAATGTGTGCTCAGCACACATCTCTGAACTGTGTGGCAGCACACCCGGGAGCTGCATGGGAAGAGTTTTCCCCCCAGTTCCAATGATGTTCCTCTACTTTAATTTCTACACCACCTTTTTAAAAAATAGAGGAAATAAGGAGATGAAAGAGTCACCGAAGAAATGGCATGTGGTGACCTCATGCTCAATGCTCACACCTTGTGCAGCTTGTGGCAGAGATTCTGCTGACCCTTCATCTCCAGGACACAAAGCTGGCAAGAGCTTGGATGAGACTAATTGACACTGGCAAGCAGGAGCTCTCAGCTGTCACCTGAGCTCCTGGCATCAGACTGGGGTTGAACAGTGAGTGAAGCAATCTGGGCAGCTGGTGCAGACCTGATGAGCACAGGAAACCTGAAGGTCTGGTGTGGCTTCATACCTTCCAATCCCTCAGACTAGTCTGAGAAGTCAGAGTGTCCCTGGATATCCCCTGAGGATCCCAGGTACCGACCCAGCCAGCTGGTGGTTGGTGGCACAGAGCAACTGCTGCCACTGGGGGATCTGCCTGGGTTCCCATGAAATGCTGCAGACCCACACAGGCAAAACAGAGAAATTGTTAATGTTCATAAAGCTGCTTTTCTGCAATCAGTGCTTAACTGAGTCATGCTCTTGGGTGACATTAGCTGTGATCCAGGGCTGTGCTGGCACACAGATGCCCAGGTCAGCCAAACACCTCCTTCCCCTTCTGCCACCTCTTCAAATCGGAACCCCCAGAGGGGCACAACCGTGTGTTACACACACACACGCCCTCTCCCTTCCCCTGCTGCCTCCCATCTTCCACAGAACGATCTGCTGGGTGTTTGTGTCAACTCTACATGAGATGAGAAGTCCCTGGCAGGGGCAGGTCCTGCCATTTCTGTCTGTCCCACGCCACACACGCCCACACGGCTATGTGATCCCAAAGAGAAATTATAACCTCTGCCTGGAGGTTATTGGCAAGGTGACTTAGCTGCTACGAGACCTTCAGAGTGAGCAAAATGAAATGTTTTTCTGTGCTTCTGGAGGGCACTTCAACACTCTGGGTTCTGGGAATTGCACCCCTCTCCTCTCAGGCACCGGCTGACAAGGGCTCAGCCAGGCGTAGCGCTCGGCTGCATGAAAGGAGCTCTCTCTCAAAGCCAACTTACTCCTCAGACTTTCTGCTTTACGAGAAAAAGACAAAGTCTAATTCATTGATCTTGATACACAAAACCGTCACGTCACTTCATAGAGCACACACCAACTGCTGAATTTAAGCCCTGCATATTCATAAAAATAAGTTAGCCCATAAATTAAATGTTCCCTTTAGCTATCGCTAGTGTTGATGTGCTATAAGACGCATAAGCCCTCTGATTCATGACTAACCTACCAAAGAAGATAACATTTGCATATGACTATATTATTAAAAAAAACAACAAAAAAGCCAAATGCTCCTAAACAGAAATGTATTCACCTCAGACAAAAGAGCACAGAGTGGTCCTGTGGGGACACTGGCCACCTTGCTTTCCCCAAGGGGGTCTGCCATTCCCTCAGGGGCAGTGGGGTTCCTGCTGGGGACACAGGGTCCCCTTGGGAGTCCAGCTCCAGCCTTGTGGCTCGTCCCTAAAGACAAGGTGCAGAGGCCACAGGCCAAATACTGAACTTTGGGGCTCTGCCAAGGGGTTTGCAACACATTTCAGGCACATTTCTGGAGCCACAGCACAGCTGCAGCATGGGCACACCAAAGTAAATACCATAAGTGTATTTTCTGCAAAAAACTCCTCATGCCTGGTTGTAAAGAACAAATAGACCTCACTGAAGGTCCAGGCCCAAGGACAAAACCCCACACATAACTCACCATAGTACACACACATTACTGCTGCTGCTGGCATCCCTGTCCCTCATCTAGGGGACAATTTACATTCAGTCTGGCAGCACAGGATGAGGACAGGCTGTGGAGCCTGCATCCTCATGGATGCATGGTGGGTACCATTCAGCAGGATGTCAGCAGGGAAGGGAGCAGGGCTCTGGCAGAGGCAAACCACAGCCCCCTGGCTGCACACCACAACCCAGCCCCAGCAGAGGGAATGCAGACACTACCAGAGCCCAGTCACTGCAAGCAGGTACTGCATCTGTACAGACAGGAGTTCAATCCCTCTTTCAGGCTTGTTTTCTTGTTCTCCTGTCTTTCACAGCAACGCTCATTGCTGGGTGCTAGGCTGGGTAGATGAGGTGGTCTGGGATGCACCAGGATGGGTATTAGAGGAGCTGGAGCATTACAAGAGCTGCACTTCTATGGCTGCCCATCCAACACCCCAACCAGCTTGAGCAATAAGCCTCCTTGCTCCCCAGCCCTCTGTTGCCTTTTTTTTTTTTTTTTTTGAATGCAAAAACATGATCAATAAGTTCCTGAAATAGCAAGTTTGTCTCTGAATACATAAATTGTAGAAATTGGTATGAATAAATCTGCAAGTAGCACACTGAATGTGGCACATTTTATCAAAGCCCAGCCCTGTGCTGGGTTCCTGTGCTTTCTGGGAGGTGGTGTCATTATACACACCCAGGAACATCTGCAAACCCCCGTTCTCTTTGGTGTGAGCTGAATGGAAGCATGACCTCCTGTTCCTTGCCATGAACCTTGAGTTCACACTCATATTTTACATGTTACAGGAAGCCACAGCTCACCCCAGGAGTGCTGCAAACAGAATCTCGTAAGCCAGATGCAACACTGCTTCTTAAGGCACCTGAAGGAGCTGTATTCTTCATTCAAAAGCTTACATACTAGTAGCTTAAGGTCACTTCAGCTTTTGTAAAGAGTGGGACAAAACCAGGAATGCTTATAGGGCTGGGTTGTCAGCAGGGTAGCAGAGGGATTACAAGGAACCTGTGACTCTGCCTCTTTCTGCCTTTACTGGTAGTTTTTTTGTGTGTGAACAAGTGCCATACAACAGATTGAGGCTGGTATAAAGGCCTGGGACTGTGCAAGAGCACCCTGCTGAGCCTCAGCTGTGCTTGCAATTAGCAATAGGCATGAAATGATTATTGTTGTGGTGGCTGATGGCAATCTGAAGTGACAAGTTTTATGGGGGAAGTTGTAGTAGGGATGTTCAGCAAGTTTCTGCAAACCATTAATCGAAGGCTGCAGCACAGTTTAGTCAAAGCTATTTTATGTCATTCCAGAGGTCTCACAAGGATGCTGAAAGAATATTTTTCTGCTCTCAGTGCCTTGGAACGGAGTTTTTCTAGGTCAGGGATTCTTTACTGCCCTATTTAGTGTCAAAAATACCCATTTGCCTCAAATTAGCAGAAAGCTTGTAGTTAAGGGCTAGAGATTAGGCATACAAAATTACTCAGCAGGTGACTGCTGGGTGGATTTGGGGTTGAGAAGTCTTTAAAACTGACTACAAGACATTATATACTTCTGACAAAAGAACATAGTAATCCTACCTGCTTGCTTTAACCACTGTTGTTTGTCTATTATTATGTCCTTTAATGCTCATAAGAGCAAAACTACTGGTGATACTACTCAATTACCATAGTAACTCTCCCCTATGACCTCTCATTTCAGTACTCGCTTTCCAACCAGAACCAATCCAAGCAGGGCAAATCTATTTAAAACTGTGACACACACGGCACAAAGAGGCTCCGAATGCTGGCTGGCTCCCTCTCTTTGTCCGGGACATGGGCTTGTTTTGAAATGCTGAAAGGCAGCTTTGAAATGAACCCTTGAATTCAAGGTGTTTCAGAGATGAGGAACTGGGCGGACGCCACCACAGCATCCCTGAGCTGGCCAGCACGAAGTGAGGAGACCAGAGAGGTGGGAAAGGAGGGAGGAAGAAGCTGACTGTGAGTCTTATTTTCCAAAGGAAAACTGAACCTGCTCTCAGGCAACAGCTCAAAGCAATTTTATCAGCCAGGAAAAAAAAAAATAAAAAAATTAACAACTCTTTGTTTCCGGCATTTGCATCCCAGTCCAATGGGCCAGAAGCTCAGCTGGTGGAAGGCACAGTGGGGCTGTGATGATTTACAACTGCTGACAGTAGGTGACAGCTGACAGAGCCGTGTCCATCCCAGTCCTGGGTGGCCCTGAGATCAAATTGGGAATTCGTGTTGTCACACGTATTCACGGCAGCCACCTCCCTGAGCAGGTGTCATCTCCACAGGGAAGGCAGGGATGCAGCCACAGCAGTGCAGGGACATGCTGTCTGGGGACCAGCCCTGTGCACACAGCTGCCATTTTGGGGGAGGACTTGCATGGAAAGTGGGAGCAGGAACTCTTCAGGAGCAGCCTGCCAGCCCCAGGCACTGTGTTCCTTCCTTCACTGTCAGTGTGCTCAGCCAGGTTTGTACACCAGAACTGGCTGCAGCCCTGCAACCCAAAGCCCAGACTGCCCTATGGCAGCCATGGAAGGATCATTCTTGTCCATTCTGTCTTCTGTGATCACTAAAGTGTTCCTCTCCACCTTCCCTCAACATTTCTTTTGCTGTTGGTTCCAGGCAATCATTGGTATTCCAAAAACTTGGTAAAGATGGCAAGCCCAAAGCACAGGAGGGCCTCACAGCCAATGCAGTTCCTGGTCTTGTCAATCAGAAATAAAGAGATGTTCTCAGCATGAACACACCCAGCAGCTTACACAATCCCTTTTCCAAAGGCCAGCTCTGCTGGGGTGCTGGGATGTGGATGAGGACAGTGGCAGGATGGAGGGTGACTCTTGCCCTGCTCCCAAGCACTGCTAGCAAGTGTCTTGGCCGAGTCAGCAGAGCTGAGCTCAGCTGTTTTTAAGGCTGCTCTGGAAACCTGAGTTTGAATTGCTACAGAAGGCCTGCTGTGTCCCAGGCTGGGACAGTGGGGACAGAGCAGAGACAGAGCTTGATGACACCAAGTGTGTCTGAAATGTTTAAGATACGTGGCAGGGTCCCTGGAGGAGGAGGTGGCAGAACCGAGGTGGGTGAAACGCCACAAGCACTCAGTCACAAACATCATTCTGGTCACCAGTGTCAATGAAGAGACTGAGACGGACCTTCTGCCACACCATGAAGAAGGAAGAGGCACATCTCTCCCCTGCAAGCATATGTTTTCTGGATGGCAAGCAGAGACCTGTCCATGCAGCAAACCCCATCCCATCTGCTCATCAGCTTTCTTTGCCACTACTTAACAAAATCCATACTGTGCTCTGGGTATTACTCCACAGAGCTCTGCTGATGGGCTCCCCTGCCCTTCTCTGGGGACCAAAGAACTACCCAAAGCAGCTCAGCATTTGGATCTATAAAACCTCCTCCAGCACAGAGGGCTGTAGTGGGCTCAGGGCTGAACCCCCAGGCAAAGAGCATCTGGCTCGGTCGCGTCCTGGCCGCAGCCATGGGTGGCACCAATAATGACCCAGCGACTCTTTGGATTTACACCTGCCAAGGATTTGGACCAATCCCCCAAGCTGGGCAGGGCACAGGGCTCAGGGCACTGAGAACGACACTGCTGTGAGTGCCTGGGTTTTCCAGAAGCACAGAAATTGCTGTGACATTGCCCACGTTACAGAAATAAGTTTAGCGGCTGCGGCTCTCGGAGCACACAGCTAACCATAAAATAAGCAATGAGTTAATATTGCAGGCATTGATCAGCTAGTCTTACAATTAATGCTTCCAATAAAAAAAAAAAAAGCTCCCTTTTTATTCAACAGAATAAGAAATTAAACACTTGAGGGCTCATTCTAAAGAATGAATGAAATTGAATAAGCTACCTAGCACTTGAGATTCCCAGCGAGTGCTTGAATAGAGCAAACCTCCTGAGTTGAATGGATTGCCTTTTGGGACCAATTTGTCTCTTTTCACTCTTTATTCCTCCTTTTTTGCTGACAGATGTACAAAGGCGGAACTGCGCTGTGCAGCTTAGCTACATGCACCCACAGCAGCTGTCACTTTTGTCGAGCAAGTTAATCAAGCAAATGCCACCATATCCCACTTTCTATAAGGAACAACATGTTATAGACAGTAGTCTTGGGAGACGGGGAGGGAGGGAGAGAGACTTTATTTTAACTTTGAGTAGCTGGTATTTTTTTTTTTCCCCTCTGTGT
>VZTB01007643.1:378846-494696 GCA_013397245.1 Thryothorus ludovicianus
TTAATAAAATTTTGATCTCGTTCTACCAAAGCCTCGTGAGTAAGTCTGGAGTCTCTCAGGTCACACTCACATTGAGCTATTGCTGAAGTAAAAGTAATTTTTTTCCTGGTATTTTATGTACCACTATAATGCTATCACTGCAAGTACACACGGCGTGTTCTTCAACATCCACCCCAGAGCTGTGAATTCTGGATGCCTTTTACTCTATTTTATATTCCTTAACTATGAAATTTCATTCTTGTTGACAACGTACCAATACGAGGAAGTTACAAAGTCAAAGGGTCTTGATATGAAAATAATTTGTATTATTATTTAATAAAGTCACAGTCCCTAACGTTGCCTAATAGGGTTAAGCTGCTAGCCAGAGCAACTCATCATCTGTCTAGGATGCAAATGGCATCACCGAATTACATTATTTTTTTTCCCCCCCCTTTTCCCAAAAATAAACCACAAAACAACTTTGAATCGCGTAAGAGCTCTGCCTTCCGCCAGGGAAGAGCGCTCAGAGGAGCAGAGAGCGCAGAGCCCAGCGCGGGGAAGCTCCTTGCAGTACATTTGTCACCTGAGAGCATCCCCTGCTCGGGATCTCGGCTCCAGGGCGTGCCCGCGCTGCCCTGAGCTGCCCGCAGCTCGGACCCGGCGGGCTCGGCAGGTCGGTGCCGCAGGTGTTCACGGGGCTCCCGGGGGCACTGCTCGTGCTGGGGGATTGAACAAATTCCCTGCTCTCCAAAGGGGCACAGCCCCACCTGCGTGCTCCGTGCTGCAGATTTCTCCCTGCTCTTAACCCAAAATTTCATTCCTTATCAGAGAGAACAGGGAGGGTCAATATCTTTTGTGTCAGTGGGGTCAAGGTTCTCAACAAACACATATGCTCATCCCTAATAGCCCCTGCCCTTGGTGTTGCACAAACCAGTAACACCAGTAACTGCACACGGTGTGTGCAGCTGTGATTCCACACACCACAGTGGGTGCAGGTTTGTTTGTGTCACACACAAAGCCACCCTCGGTGGCTTTGCAGGCAATCCGTGCACTCAGCACACAGGCAAAGGCTTCCCACAGCAGGGACACAGCCAGAAAGGGATCTGCAACATTACTGCTCCTTCAGGGGAGAGGAAAACTCTGATGCTGAGGATATGATGCCTTGCACTTGTTCAGGCGGCCCTGAGCTGTATGTCAGGGTGGTTTGCTCTGCTAGTCAGTCTCTGCCTAGCAAAGAGCCATACATTCACATTCCCAGCAGAAATTATGGGTGAATGTGCCCTTCTGCCCTGGAGAGAATCTCATGGAAAATGCAACCACAGTGCTGGCTCCTCTCTTCCTACACCCAGTCTGCTGGGGTTTGCTGTGAGCCCATGCATAGATCACCTCTGAATGCACCCCAGCCAGTGCTGCTGCACTCACTGTGGGAAGGGCAGACCCTCCAGGCCATGAGCTGGTCAGGGCTGGACAGAGGGCAGCAGGCAGAGAAAACTGCAGGGGAGACCCCAGGGCAAAGAACTACTGGCCCATGGCAGGAGGGGCAGGAGCTGGTGCTCACGGTGGTCTGGGAAGGAAGCAGGCTGCCACCCCAAACTTCTCTCCCATCCAAAATGTCCTCAAACCAGGGACATCCCATGTTTAAACCTGTCGGGTTTGCAGGCTGAGTGTCTCAGCAGACGCCTCACTTCCTCCCTGTGACTGGACAGTCCTAATTCTGTTTATGCACTGAATTGCACATCTCCAGAAAACTCTCCCTTTAGGTAACAGGTAAAGCCTGCCCTGGCTACATGAACCCCTGAACTGGAACACCCTGCTTTTCCAGGCTGTGCTGGCATGGAGCATCCCATATCCCTGCACACAGAGTGGGGCCTGGGCACACCACCAGGTGGGCTCTGAGTGCTGAGCTCTCTCTCCTTCACTGCAGATACAGCTCTGCAAAATGCACAGCATTCACTAGGAACTGCCAAATTAAATCCCCAAAAACCTGCTGCTATGCAGGAATTTGCAGACCTCTCTTTTCCTAAATAAAAGAGCTTCTGCATAAAAACCTATAAAAGCGCACAAACAGAAAACCACTCCTGTATGGATGTTTGTTCTCAAATACATTTTTAACCAATAAAATATTCTCTGCTTATTTCCATTTTTCAAAAAAGAAATGAAGCTGACATGTTAAAATCTGAGTTTCTATATAAAGCAGCCTAGTAAAACACAATATCCACACAACTGCTATTTTTCTGTCCTGATTCCAGAGCCCTCTTAGTGTGAGGCAGTGATGATAAAACTGGATGCACAGTTGTTTAGTAAGATGCACAGCAATGCATGCTATAGAATACTTTCATTATACTAGCTATCAGTTTAAATTGGAACCTGTCACGAAGTGGGACTAGATAACTTTTATCTGCTTCTTTTATAGCCTGCAAATTCCAAAAAAAAGTAGCTAGAGGCTGCCTGGACATCTCGGTCCTGATTGCAGCAGCTCCTCAATCTCCTTCCTGGGGTTAAACACAGGACGCAGTGCTCGCTGCCCGAGTCCCACTAGGCATTTTTGAATGCTGATATCATACATCCAGGGCGAGGCTTAAGGGAGCACCGGGAAAGGAAAGAGCCGCAGATCAAGAGAAATAAAATGACCTAGGACGGCTAATCTGGCACGCACCGCTGGCTGGCGCGGGCTGAGCAGCAATTGTGCTGGGCTGGGACGCAGGGGGAGAAAAGGAAAAGATGGATTGAAGGCGCTGCAGGAAATCAGACAATTCGTCATTGTCCGCGCAGGGGCTCTCCCCTGCCTGCGCCGAGAGTTCCTTTGGGCAAAGGCTCTTTGCACAGCCTGGAGGGAGGCAGCAAAGCCGCCGGCTCAGCCCCTCGGGCGGGGTCAGCCCCGCACACCTGCGGGCACCGGGGCGTCCCGGCCCTTCCCACGCTCCCCGCACCGCTGGACGCAGCTGGGACCAGCATGGACCAGCCACCGCCAGGCTCTCCCTGATGACCCACAGGACCGGAGCTCCCATCAGCTCCAGCCTCTGAACCTCAGCTGGGAGGCAGAGTGCACCGTGTAACCCTCTGCAGATATAAAAGTGCAGAGAGCTCCTGGTCAGGGGCTGCTCTCTCTGCGTGGAGGATTCCATGATCCTGCTTCCCCAAAACCTTGGCTACTCACATCTACCAGGAAATAAACCATCTTTCACTCAGTGCCAGCCCTGAAACACAAATCTCTGACGCTCAAAAGCACGGTGCAGATGATGTTAGCAAGCCTATGCTGACCTTAACGTAACGGAGCAATCAGTCTGCCTTCTTAGAATGATTAATGGAAAATCTCCTCTGGAAAAGAAATCAAATTAACTGTCTTCAACCAAATGTCTACTGGAACACGAAAAGCTGTCCTGATAAAGACATTTAGGAGGGGAAAAAACCCCTTTCATGTAAAATCCAGTGACAGATCTAGGATTTATTTTATTAAGACTCTCCCTAAAATAAATTAAATGGAGCCTACTTAAATGAGCACTTCAGGAAAGAAGCCTTGCTGAGGGGGAGCCAGGAGGCCATGTGCCCAGTGCATGCCTGGGCTGTGTGAAGCTGGTGGAGGGGAATATCAGAGGACAAGGGCTGGCTCTGAGGAGTGGTGTCAGTGCTAAGCTCCTCTCCCCACTCCCGTGAGACTCCAAGAGGGCACATGGGGAGAAGAAGAGGCTGCAGAAGGACAGTGCACTCTATGCTCCCTCTGGACAAAAAAATTTTTTCCCCTAGAAGAAATACTTACAACTGCCACCACAATTTTATACTTTTTCCCAGCAAAAGTCCTGCAGTGAGAGCAACTCCAGGTCCAGGTCTGAGCCTTGCCAAGCCAGCAAAGAGCAGAAAAAGCTGCATGGCTCCAGCTCCTCCAAAGATACACAGGGAGGGAAAAGTAAACTGTGCTCCCTTGAGATCAATGTGCCTAATTGTCTTCATTTCAGAACTCACTCAGAAAGGGGAGAGAGGGGGGGAAAAAAAAAAGCAAAAAACAGCACAGAAGAAATAGCTCCGTGGAGGCCATATCAGGATGGGAGTGGGAGAGAGTTAGTGCCCTAATGAGCAGTCTAGCTGCGTGGGAGGGAAACAGGTTGTTGTCTGTCTAAGAGAAAGCGGTGAGTGTGGCTACAAGCAGATAGGAGCTGGGAGCCCAGCGCGCAGCCTGATATCCGCTCTTCCCCTGATCCTGCAACCCGGCCTCCTGTGAGTAATTCTAACTCACAGTGAGTAGCTCCACTGACTCACAACCAGGCTTTTGAGATTGAAGAGGGGAAGGAGAAGGGAGGATGGGAAGGGCTCTGTTTTGGCATTTGATTGCGCCTTGCAAGGCTTATGGTCTAGCAAGAAATGCCATGATCCTGCAAGCACGCCTTGAAGGAGCTGCCAGAATTCAAGTGAGTAACCCTGCTGAGGGGAAAAGCTTTGCTTTTAAGAATAAGCTAATGCCTCAGTGTCTGCAGAGGACTTGCTGAATTAACTGATCTAGCTGTGTTTTGTGTTTTTTCAATATACTCAGGTGCGCTATCAGGCTCTAATGTGTAGGTACTGAAACATATGCTGAGCTGCTTGTGGATCCTCCAGTGACAAATGCTTACTCAGGCTCCTTGAAATGATTATAAGGATTTAGCTGAAGTCTTGAGACTCACATGGTATCCTGCATCTTTATTATCTCTGATATTTAGAAGTCAGATATCACCAAGGGCAGCCAGCTTTGGAAACATGAGGTCAGTCCTGCACCATGTCCCTAGCATTCCTGGCTGAGGGAAGAAATCCAAAATGCATCAAAATCCACCAGATAAAATATCTGCCTTGGGATATCACTGGGGCTTCCTAAAAGGCCAACTCAGCTGAGCCTGAGGGACAGGACTCAATGCTGGAGCCTCAGCCAGGGGCTTTTGTCTCCCTGGAGGTGGTGGGAAGGAGATGCTGGCTCCTCTAGCTGATGAGAGGACCTGGAGTGACTGTTCCTCTGCACTCAGGACAGCCGAGGGCAGAGCAAACCCTGGTCTCCCCACTGCCCTCCCTGCTACACCTGCCAGACCCCACTAATCCCACCCTCCCATCGAGACTAAGAGCCGTTTCTGTCTTGCAGAGAAGAACTCATTTCTGGTTTCCGGAGTAAATTCTCCGTCTGCTATCCCGGCTGTGACACAGACCGAGGGAGCTGAACACTCCGAGTGACAGTGAAGTGGTAAAACTGCCTTCTGCAAGAAGCACGGTGGCTGCTGCCACCTCGGCGGGCGGTATCACTGCATGATTAAGTTCTTACCAGACTTTTTGGTAAAGGCAACCTTCCTGATCTGATAACTGCCAAGGACAAGCCAAATATGCAGGGTCAATCCATGCACACTTAATCTCCAGAAGGCAGATTAAGTGTATAATTGACCCATATAATCCATGTATCATCTCCAGTGAAATGTTTTCTATGTCCGGTTTAGGCAGACATGAGGCCCATAAGACAGCGATCAGAGACAGAATTACCATTGCAGTGGATTTCATCAAAGTTAGAGATGGCTTTTTAATCACTGATCTCAGAGACTGCTAGATTTAAGCAGATGAACTAGCACTAAGCACATCTGTTTTAATCCTTATCTTCTACTCAGGCTGGTGTCTTCAAGAAGTACAAGGAGGAAAAAAATAAATTAATTTTTTTTTTTAGGTCCTCGCAATCTTAGGAGCTTCTCTTGGTGTTTTGATCCCTCATATCAAAAGCATGTTTTTGTTTTTTTCGGTAAGATATTGAATTAATCATCAGAGAGAAAAATGCCATCTGCCTTATTCAGGGACTGCATCAGGATGCTGGAATTCGCAGGATCTTGGGGAGCTTGCCCGATGTTCAGGAGCCTTTTGTGTATGTGCTACTCGCTGTGCCTGGGGAGGAAATAGTCACCCTATGTTTTACATTAGTGTTTACCAATTTATGTGGAAGAAAGGTTGGCATTCACACTGTCTACAAGTCAATCAGAGACTTTCTGGATCACATATGTTGCGACGGGTTGGAACCTATACTGTGAGTATCTAAGGGTGTTTGTAAAGATATACACACATACAAGGATCTAGAAATAACTTCTGCCAAAGGGCATAACCCTCACAAGTAAAACTCCCACTGCCTACAGACAAAATGATGGGTGTATAAACTCTGATCCTATGAAATTCTGAGTGACCTGAGACAAAGAGGACCTGAATTTTGCAGGATAGGTCTGAAGATTCAAGATCACGCTGAAGATATTTTCCCATGTTTGATACACCCACCTGCTTCTGCCTCATTGTTCCTATAAAAAGTTCCATTCTGCATGTCAACTCTGCTCCCCTCTCTGGGAAAAAAGTGATAAAATTTTACTTCCTACCAGGCACCACACAGATCTTGCGACCCTTCTGCATTGTGTGCAAAGTACCACAGGGTTTAAATCCCAAAGCACCCAGCCAGGCACAGGAGCACAGGGAGAGGATGCTACAACACTATTCTGAAACTCCCCTGTTACCACTGCTCTCTACCAATGGGCCTTATTACAGTGTTTTAGCTTTAAATGTTATCAAATTAGTGAGCCAGGCCAAGTAAATAAGTCATGTTACTCTGCAGTAAACAGCACTGCCAAAAAGCTAGTTAGGTTTTGATTACCAGCAGAACTCCACGATCAATCTGTTCATTCAATGATCCCAAGAATACGGATTTTTAAAATTAAGATGACGATTTCAGGGAGGGGGGAAAACCCATCCTGACTAATTTGCAGAATTGAGAGGATTAACACAGAGACCACACAGAAATATAACAATAATCTGCCGCAAACATCAGTATCTCCCAAAGAGCAGGCATGAGCAAGTCAGGCAATGCAGGGGAAGAGAGATGGTTTCTGAGATAAGAAATAATGGCAAATGCCAAGAAAAGGCAGATTAACCCAACTGCTCTGGGGACATGGCCTAACACACTCTGCAGCCTCTGCTCCTGGGAGGAAACAAACGGGGAATAAATGCAAACACAGGGCAGGATTGCAGAGAAGTGCAGGGATTAGGGATATCCCAGGAGTTCAAACCCCACAGAACGTGCGACAGACAGCTTTGCACTGTGCACCCCTGCTCCTGCACTGCTCAGGACTGTGCAGAAAGGGATGTAGCCTCACACTGTGAGTGTCTTTGCTGGGACCCCACTGGGTGGGGTTTAAACAGTTTGCTGCCACTGCTGCCCCTATTTCCACACAACAGCCTAAACTGGACTGAGATTTGGCCGGGGCAAACCAGCACTGCTGCACTAAACCAGCTGAGGACCTGGCTGTGAAAGTGTTAATAATCTCACTGGCTGGAGGAACTGCATCTAAGAGGATTGCTCCCCTGCCATGCTAGGGAAAGAGGGAACAAAATCAGGTCCAACTCTAACCCAGCATCACAAATATAATTTTTGGTTATTCCTCTTTCTTATTAAAGAGGTAGTTGGTACCTAAAATGTCCTTCGAAAATAAGACTGAAGGAGCTTAAAAACACAACCATGCTGCTTTTCTGTGTTAGGTGAGAGGGACAAAAGGCTGCAGGGCTCTCTCTAAGCTCAATAATGGAGCTAAGCACTTGCTCCTGCCTTTACTGAAACAGGATTGAACACAGCACCCACTTACATGGGGTCTGGTGATCCCCATGTAAACCCGGTGCTGGTACTGGCCCACCAAGAGCCCCTGAGCCATGATGGGAGCTGAGCACAGGAGCCAGCTCCTTTAGCTGCAACCTGACAAAGACAACACATGACCGCTCAAAACATAATTCCAGATTTTGGGTGACAAGGGCTTGGCACAATCCATCCCCTCCTTGCAAAGCAACTGCCCCACAGCTCGCCCTGCTCACAGGCACACACGTTCATGAGATACATGCAAACATGCCAGTAGCATTAGATCCCAACTCTGCCCCACTGGAATGGGAACAGGGATGGGAACGACTCCCACATGCTGCAATTCCCACCTGCAGCCAGTGCAGGTCACAACAGGCAGAGCAATGTAAAAACCCCATCCTTGATTATTTAATTCCACATGGATCAGGGAGACTTGAGGGAGGCAGGGAGGGAAAGAAGGGTTTTGCATTTTTTGCTTTCCACCAAGGTAGCTGCTCTTTCGTTTTTTAGTTCATGTCAACTGTTAATTTGTTTAAAATACGGCTTGATAAAACCAAGTATGAGTGGATCAAACTGAAATCAATATTTGTGTTAATTACAGCCTTTTGAAAATTGGAAATAATGGCCCAAATCGGTACAAACACACCAACTGTGAATCATAGGGAAAGGATGAGGGAAAAGGCAGTGTGGGCATTGAAAAGAACAGTCCAGATGAGCTCTGGAAATTTAACTGCTCGTGGAATAAATTTCAACACAAACGAGCAATGCACTCGCAGGCCCGCTGCAGATGGAAGCGACAGTCTTTTGTTTTATGTTTTGTTTTTTCTCCCCATGCCTGCTTGATGGGTGATTTGCGTCTGGTGCTCACGCTGCAAACTCTCCCCGGAGCGAGCACGAGCCGAGCCCGGAGGAGGCACTGCTGTGCTCTGTGCATGAATGAGGCATTCCCAGTGGATATGGGTCATGCTAGTAGATGTACACAGTAAGATTATTTGACTCTTAATTCATGCCACTTGATATAATGTGATAAAACATTTGACATGAGAGATAAGTTCCATTTTAATCTGTTAAGTTATGGGGGAAAGAAAGAGTGGGAATTGTAAAGGAAGAAGAGGTTTCTGAGGGACAGGTATTGTGCAGAAAGAGAAGTATTGAGTGAAGGAAGAGGTTGGTTGAGGAAAAAGCAGCTTTCCCTGCACACTGAGGAAGCAAAAGAGAGAGTAAAGAAAGCACAGAAGGCTGCCAGAGTTCCAGAGCCAGGAGATTGAGACATGGCACTGCTGAGAGATGGAAGGAAGGAAAATAGGGAAAGAAGGTGCTTCAAACAGAAACTGAGATACAGACAAATACCCTGGAGAGACTGAAATAATAATTCAGCAGGGTGGTCATCAACAGAAAACCTTTACTAGAGAACAGCTACAAGGACAGAAAGGCTGTAACAAAACAAGAGCAATGGAAACAGAGATACTTTTAACATGCATCCAAACCTAAAAAACACAGGCATCACAGGTCACTGTGCTCTCACAGTCCAACAAACTGATCTTGTCCAACTGAAAATTAACTGTGAACATCTGGATCAGTTCCTACTGGCCATCTTCATCAAGGAGACCATGTCTCAAATTTGCCTTTGGTGGCAGAGACCACAACATGGTTGTCCTTTATACCAAAGCCCATTCATAATCAGCTCTGTTTTGATTAGCTTTTAAAGTTTAGTATATTAAATCTAATGTCAGATTTGTTTTTTTGTTTTTCTTGTCAATGAAACAATGCAAACCCCACAGAAGAGCTGGCCCTTAGCAAACACATCTGCCAAAAACCTGGCTCAAATTTGAACAGTGAGAACAATGACTGAGATGTTCGGATATAGAGAAATTTACACAAGCTTAAACATATTAAAGAGCTCTCTTAGAAGGTACTGTTTCTTTAAAATCCACACACAGACTAAGACACAGTAGATTAGAGTAGAGATTTAAAGCAGGAAGAGAGCAGATACGAGCCTTAGTCAGAAAGAAAGGAAAGATTTGTTTATTTTTTAGAGCTATAACCAATAAATTTTCTCAAAATGTGACTTATCCTCCTGTCTTATTTTGTCACATTTTGGGTCTCTCCTGCTTGGTGTCCAAGGAGGAGAAGGCATTTACTTACATCAAATAACCTTTCTATATACATCTCCTCATTGACCTTATCACGCAGGACATCCTGAGAGTGGCGGACAAATGTCACATAGGCATCAGCAACATCCATTCCTGGCTTCTGCATGGAGGAGAGAAGAAGAGAGAGAGAGAAAAACATGAATAGTGACGCAGGGGGCAGCTTCTCTGTGCAGCCTCATCACTGCTTTTCCTTCTCTTCCATCTCCTGCTGTCCTCCTGCAGTTTGCCCTTTCCTTACCTGATGGACACTTACCTGATGTCACATTTCTACAGCTCTCTGCAGAATTTAGCTGATTTTTAAAGAGTACAAGCATGCGTGATTTTGGGGATAACAGCATTGCTTTAAAGCAAATGGGAACTGAAGCAGCTGGATGGGAAAATACTTAAAAAAAAAAATCTTGAGTTCACATTGCTTGATATATTGGATTCAAACTTACCTCAAAGGAAACCCATTAAAATATGGTAACACGAGTCATTACAAGAGCTGCCACAAAACCTTAAATTTGTGTGGCACATTGTAAGTTTGTTAATAACTAGTGTCATTAGTTTCCATTACTGTGATTTACCTCAGATCACAGAGTATCATTTCTCTGCAAGATACGATTGTCAGCCGCTGTAAATTGAAGTTAGTTAACACATCCGTGTAATTTCCAGGGTGAAAATGAGGACAGTTTGGAAAGCAGTAGGAAGGGAGTTTTTTAATACAAAGCAAACAATTATCAAGCAAAGGGCCAGTGCTTGGCCCTTGGGAAGGCAGTGACATTTCTTAACACCTACTGCAACAATGACAAGGTATTAATTTGAAAAACAATGAGGACAACACAAATGTGGCAGCAGTCAAGTGTTACAGTTTCAAGCAATTTTCAGTCTGCTGATCGTGCCCATTCCAAGGCCGGATCAGACAGATTGGTTTGTACCAAGACAATTGCAACAGAATTACAGAATTGGATTTAACTAATGTTTGTGGAATTAAATGTAAGTTGTGGGTTTCTGTTCAACACCAGGATTTCCCCTCTGTCCTCTAGTCAAACAGGTTTTTCTTTCTCTTTCCCTAGTAAAGGCAGTGGCTCATGGACCATGGAGTGGTCTCTGCACAGGTCTGGGGCTGGTGGTTGAATTCATTAAAGATGCTGAGGCTGTCAAAGAAGCCAGTGTAATATGGTTTCATTTCCAGGGGCAGGTGGGGAAAGAACTGAAAACTAAGCCACGTTTAGTTTGATTTCTGCTCTGATTTCTGCAAAGAACTGGAGCATCTGTCTGGCTTTGAGGAGAGGAGCAGACCCTGCTGCAGACCTCCCAAGGGTGTCCAAGGTACAAAGCTTTTGGAAAAGCTTGAAAGTGTTACACAGCATTTTATTAAGACCACTTTCCTGGAGATTCTTTACTTTCCAGGAACACAGAGGCCTCAGAGAAGGCCATGCTTCGCCCTAGAAGTTACTTAAAATAACTGTTCAGTGTTCACATTTCTGATGACTAAATATTTAAGATGCACTGAAACAACAAGGAATTTCATCTGACGGATCGCCGCATTTTCAGGGTAAGAAATAACTTCTGAGTTTTTCTTCCCAAGGCTCTCAAAATCTTGCTTTTATTATTCCAAGAGAACAGGATGCCAAGATCTGCACTGGAGTATTTTAAACCAAGCGACACCTCTTACTGTTCAAGAGTTTGTCTTTTCCATGCTAGGCTCAAGATATGATAATTTTGTAGGCAGCATTTAGGTTCAGCTAAAGGGCTGAAAACACCAAATGCAGATGATATGGTCCAAGATGTCTGATAAATTTATCATGAACAATACACCTGCATTAAATATACACACATTATACATACACATCATCAAACTCAACTGAGTTACTCTTGATTTCCACTGCCCAGTCTAACCGGGTGCAGGAACTATTAAGAGTGGTATATTAAGGTCTATTTTTCTGCATTTGCAGTTGCTCAGGATCTTTTTGCCTGTAAATGTTACAGTAACCCCTTATTCCAGCCAACATTCATATATTACACTTCAACTTAATTTAAATGTAAATTTCTGGCAAGTTAAGTGCTCTGTCTAAGAACATTAAGGGCTCTTTTCCTTATGAATCAAGGTCTAATTAGAGGAGACGATGTACAGTTTTCCTACACCAATTACAGAAAAATGGAAAAAATTATTTTCATTAACAATTTCCCAAACACATGTTGGTAGCTCATCACCATTTCCCCAAAGTAATAAAAAAGTCATTTTCCAAAAGAGTAAAATAAACCAACAATTAGAAGAACAAAAATAAAATAGATTAGCTAATGTGTTAGATGTGTGTTGGCTCAGTTCTAACATGTCTGGACTTTTTGTTTGGAAATTATACTGTATTTGTACAAGTCCAAATGAAGAATTAACAGAATGCACTGCTCCCATTTTTTTTTTCCAAATGTGATTCAAGCCAATTGCATAAATATGGTACCTTTTTGACACCATCTGCAAATTGTTGCCTAAACAGCCTCATAGGTCTCCATAAGAGGGTAACTGCTCATTATTAACATAATGGAGATATCCTTTCCAGTTCAAACTTCACAAGTATGAAGGCCCATGGCTGAATTTTGGCTGTTAATGCATAATGTGGGTTGCTACACATGCCATAAACCAAAGCACGATGCAAATTACTATGACAGAAGTTGTTTAAATTGTGCTTACGGGTACATCCACGTATTTGGAAGCAGCCTTCACCTGTAAAACGAACAAGAAGAGAGTTAACACCATCAGTACCTTTCCAGTTCTTTTTTTTTTTTCTTTAAACTCTGTAAGACCATCTCCAGCCAAGACTTGGGACAACATAATGCCGAGTAGGTTGAAAAGGGTGATGAAACTCACTTTCCTGTCTAAAAGGGTGGTATTTTTGTTGTTGTTTTTTTTTTTGGAGAGGTAACTTTACTGCTGCTAAAGCTCTAATAGCAGCAGATGATAGTGTGGGAGTTGTGCTTCTACTTCAGCGAGCGGGGGAAGATGGGGTTCGTAAGAAGACATCGTTATTTTCTTCGGAGGCCTCGCTCTCCACCTGATGCCACGTGTCTCCCAAGGCACTGCATGTCTCTCCTGCTGGGAGCTGTATCCCAGGAGCAATGGCAGCTCCCCAGGGAGCGGGGGCACGATGGCATGGTGAGGCTGGCAGGGGCCTGCACCAAGCTAGACACAAAGAAGCACCCGAAGGACTCAAATTTTGCTCGTTTCTCATCGTCCTGCCCATGGCGTGTTTCCTCCAGGTGTGCAGGCTGCAGCCTGGGACATTGTCAAGACCAGGTTGGCTGAAGCTTTGAATAACCTGGGCAGTGGAAGGTGTCCTTGACTGTGGCAGGAGGGTAGGAAAACAAGATGATTTTAAAGGTCCCTTCCAACTCAAACCATTCTGTGACGCTCTGCTAGGCTGAGGGTCTTCTGAGAAGTTTTGCACATGAATTCCAGTGGCTGGGCTGCTTGGAAAGTTGTGTTCACATTTCACAACCCAGCCCTGCTGCCTTCACATGCAGCCTCTCCTGCACTCACTTGTTGCTTCCTCACATCACTGAATTCAAACCAAAAGTTATTATTTTCCTCCTTTTTGCTGGCCTTGATGCTAGCAAGAACTTGTACACCATGTTGGGGCAGTGTGCTCATGCCATGCCATGCAGAAGTGCCCCGAAGCTCTTCTGCTCCCCAGACTAACAGCTACTTCATTTTCCCCTGATTTTCCATCCTTTTTAGAAGATGCTATTGGAGGCAGGGTATCCGAGATGGACACTGCACTCTGTGGTGTCATCACAAACTGGTGTGATCTGCAAGACCCCAAACTGACTTTGTGGTTTTCCATGCAGCAGGGTGCACATTGCCTGGCGTGGGAGGCGGGGTGGCCCCTGACGTCAGGGCCAACTCTTCCAACTGAGCAGTGGCCAGCTGGCCACAGAGACCTTTTTCCCACTGTAGCATAAGGCACAGTGTCTAGAAAGAGTATGGCTGGGATTTTCCACAACGCTTCTGCTTTTAATTAGGGTAAGCGTTGCCGGCCATCTTTGTTTGGGTGTAAAAGCTCACCTGCTTTTAAATATTTCTAAAGCTACCATTAAAACAGCCTAAATATAACACGCACACAGTTGCATCTTGGGATGAATAAATTATGTGTCCCGAATGAGAGAATGAATGTATGTGTGAGACAGAATGTGAGAGTGGGTGGAAGCACTCATATGGTGTGTGTGGGGGGTGCATAATTAAGCACAATGAGGCGATACAAAAGACCAGACTGGTGGTAATTGCCGAGGTGAACGCGGCGAGTATTGGCAGCGCCCAGGCTGCCGAGCCGGGGGGCAGGAACAGAGGGAAGGGCAGGAGGAGGGCACCGAGCGCCTGCTGCTGCGAGGTGACCCCGGGTCTGGCTGCCAGAGAGGCTGCAGGGGGACGGGGCACGTCCCAGCACATGAGTTTATGAAGGAGGCAGCAAAATCAGCACCAGAGCAAACACTTGTCTTTTCTCCAGGTATTCCTCTTTCCAGCCAGCTGTCTGGACACCTTGCCCTGTCTCTGCATTTATCCTCACAACTTTCCTGGGAGGTGGTGAAGTGCTATCCTTCGCTCCTGCGGAATGGGAGCGGAGGAGCCTCAGCCTCCGTGCGTGAAGGCAGCTGGAGCCCATCCAGCGGACGCAGCTCCAGGAGAGCAGGCAGCCATGGCACACCCACGCAGGCAGGGTGCCCATGTGAGCACCAAACCAGCAGTTTTTCTGAGCAGCAAAGCCCGACAACCAGGAGGAAAGCCTGGAAAACGATGTGGCTCAACAGCCTGCAGAACTCAAGCTGGGGTCCTTGCTCAAGGCTACACCTGTACCTTCAAATATCACGTGGAGAATGAAGCCAGGCAGAGGCAAACCTGCCAGCTGAGTGTGGATTTAGTACTCTTGGGTCCAGCTTAGCACCACTTTCACACCAGCTTCTCCAAAGCCAAGAGACGACAAGAATAACTCAGCTTCCTGCGATCTCCTCCCTCCACCCACAAAAAAACTGAGCTGCTTCTCCTGCCCACTCTCCTTTAATCAGAATAATTACTTGTTTTTCTTTAAAGTCAGATTTGGCTACATTTAGTGAAATTTCCAAACTGCCGGATGTTGTGTGATTTTCACTAGGCTGCCGTTTTTCACAAAGTATGTGACTTTGCCATGAAACATCTCAGTTTACCATACAAATTTTGCGCAGAACAAAAATAAGATCTTTTACTTCTGTCTCCCTTGGGTAACATGGAATCTTTGGTTATAATTACCACAGGTGTAATGCTCTGCCTACAGAGGCCAACCAGATTACAGGGAATTTTAGCAGCTGGCATTCCTGTGAGTCAGTGGATCTGCACATGCAGACACCCAGCCAGGGCCTGGGCTGCTGCCGCCAAGATGCACTCAAATGTAGCAACAAACAGAAAAAAAAAAAGTCTGGCCAAATTTAGAAGGGTGTTTTCCTCTCAAAGTGCTCTGCAAGGAGAAGTGGCTAGTGAGAATTTATTAGGACAACAGATGCATTAATTTTATCTTGAATTTCGAGGCAAGAATTGGAAATGAGGATATCCTACTAGGTGATAAAACTGTCTGTCACAAGACCCCCGAGTACATGTCACTTGCAGAGCGCCTGGAAAACACGCGATGAAAGAAGTTGGTGGAAGGGGGTGGGAGAGACTAATGCTTTCTGGAGCTCAGTGGCTTGGACCATCACACTTTGTTGTATTTGTTCAGACAGGGAAAACGTGGGAGGTGGTGCAAGCATGCTGTAACAAGAGAGAGATTCTGTATTTATCACTGCAAAGACTAAACACAGCAAGTCACATTACTACTGCAGGGAGAGGAGACTTGCTAAGCCCAGTGCCAAAGGGGTCAGGGCTGCTCCTCAGCCTCCACTCCCAGTGGCTCCCAGCAAATATGGGGGCCAAAGCGAGAGACGTCCCCTTGTCAGGAAGGAGCAATGCTGCTCCTCTGTCGTGTGCCCAGCCCACTTGCTGTGGGCGAGAGACCAACACTTTCCTGGAGACATGCACACACCACGCACAGCAGCTATTTGGATACACATCCCTTTCTGACTGAAAACTCATGAAATCCAGGCTTTGGGACCATATTCAAAGGCTGTGGGGCTGCTGGAGTGGGACAGGCTGCCCAAGGAGCAGCAGAGAGGATGCCTGAGCCCCATGTTGGTCCTGACAGGTGCCCAGAGCCCAGGTGCAGCCAGGGCTTTGCTCAGCAATCAAAGGGAGCAGCACTGAGCAGTGTAAACAGTAGGATGTGGTGGGAGCAGCGCAGCATCAACCGAGGAACAGCTTGGATTCACGGAGAAGGAAGGGCTGCACATTACACTGTCTACATGGGCTGATGCTGGTACTTCCGATGCCTGGAAAGCTGCCGCCTCCACATCCTCTGCTGCTGGCACACAAGCATTTCCTAACCCTCCACAGCACTGGAATGAGGGAAGGTATCCAGGTATCCAACCCAAGCCATGCCCTGCATCCCCTCAAGCAGGGGTGAGGTGAGCTCAGCCCTGGGGCTATAACCACACACGGTTTATCCTGGGAGCAGGGCTGCACTGCAGGGCAGTGAATGGAACACCCTCCCTTCCTCTCTTCTCCGAAGAACAAAGTGCCTCCAGCACACCTGAAAAGGCAGAACGTTTAGTTTGAACCCCGTGGTGGTTCAGATAAGCTGCCAGACTGTGTACACAAAGCTGCCAAGAGCAGTTTCTTGCCTCTGCTGTTAAGCGTTCCTAAATCCATCTCCATTTCCAGATGGATCCTACAAACTGCCTCAAACTCAGCAAAAGGGCCCAAGAGTAGCAAACAGCAGACATTTGCAAGTAACTAAGACAACTCCAAAATGAGATTTTTGGAAAGCCTTCCCAGTTTGCAGAGCAGTGCCTTCTGCCTCTTGCCCAGTCTCTGTGAAAAAGTCAGAGCAGGAGAGGTTGCACATGAAGGCAACAGGGCCAGGGTATGAAATGTGAACACAACTTTCTAAGCAGCCCAGCCACAGGCATTCATGTGCACAACTGTCTGTGAGACGAGAGAAGTGAAGTCCTGCTTGCAGAGACACTCTTGTAAACTTTCTGGCACATGCATTTTCAGAAGACCTTTGGAAATCAGCTGCCATGTGTTCATCCTAAGAAGCTGTCACAACACTTTTCTGGAATACAGCTCTGATTGTTAAACCGTTGCTGGATACTGAGGCCAGTTTTGCACAGATATTGGTCTGATCCTATACCTTGCTAGGAAATATGTGGTGAGCTGTGCATTGGCTTCCCAGTGCTAGGGAGAAATATGGCATTAGAGGCACCTTGTGCTTCATGATCTCATGGCATTTCCCCTACTGTGTTCTCTTTTAGAAACACATAGTCAGTCCCTAGATCTCCCTTATTTTGCTATTTACTATTTAAGATGGTCACTGTTATGGCCAGAAGACTGAGAGGAACACACCTGTCATGTGAAGTGACAATGAAGCAGTACAGTGCAAAGGTTGTTTTCATCTTCATATGTATTCTCTACAAAACAAACTTCAAGCAGAACAATAGATGGAGAAGGCTTTTCTCTGTGCATTCTGAATGTTTATGTACTGTATATCTGCATACAGGTTGTTTGTCTCTTCATGTGGGGGTTACAGTGATTAAACATCACAGAATGGAAGAATTATTAGGTAGCTGATCTAGTCCTTGGAGAACAGGTTACAACTCAGAAAAAAAAAGAAAAAGAAAGGAAACTATAGTCTGTACTTACAGTAAATGACAGGAATGAAGAAAACAAAGTTCCTTCATCATATCTAGACAGTTTGGCCAAGACTCCTTCCAAAATGGTGACAAACTACAAAGACAAAAAACACTGCAATTATTTTTAATAGTTGGACAAGGGTGCAAAAATCTGCATCACCTTCAAAGGAGCCAGTGGCACTCTCAGCATTGCCAAAGGAATGGACCACCTGTCCCTGAGTGGGGAGTGGGGAGAAAGGAGTGCTACCTTTTGGGTGCTGTGCTGCACCTCTTGCTGACTGGGAACCACCCCTCAGTGTCCTGCAGGGGACAGGAGGTGGGTGCAGTGTGTGGAGAACCCAGCAGAGCCTCTCTGGGTGGGGAAGGCTGTGGTTCCTGCTCCCAGTATGCAGTGGCAAGCACGCAGCTAGCTGGGTATTCTTGCAGAAGAATTGAACTGGCATATGTTGGCGGATTATGTTTAAAGGTCTCCACTGTATAATAGGGATGACTTGTTCTCAGAAAGTTTGAAACTAGAGGAAAACACACCCCACCATCTTTCTCCTTACATACCAATTCCCCTCCGTGTTAGCACAGCACACCAGACCTACACAATCACCCAAGGGGAATGCTGGCAGCTGAGCTAAAGAAGCTGACTCCGATGAAAAACAATTCCCAAACAATTAAACCTGACATTTTGGAATGTATTTCCCACTACTGTCATCTCTAAATTAATTTCTTAGAAGAGCATATGGTGATCTTGCACAAGATGAGCTATTTTGTCCACACAACCTCATGCGTAGGAGTGGTGACCACCTCTGCATGCCACCCCAATGGCTCTGCAGCAGCATTTAGCAGTGCCACCCCCTGACTGCAGCTACCCCAGTGCCGTGGGGTGATGCTGACCACGGGGTGTTAACCCCATTAACACCAACACCCATTCCTTAAAGCCACTTCTGGCCCAGTATGGCAATCCTGCTAGCAGAGTATTATGTCTCACGCAGTTCCTTATCAACAAAAAGTCACCATGAAAGGACTGGGAGACGTATGATCGTGCCTGTGAGAAACAAGAAGCCAATTCAACATCCTAATGTGTCACATTTTAATGGAAACACACATATTAAAGATGCAACGTTAACAGTGAATCACTTCACCTGAAGCCGAGGGTTACCTTTGCCACTAGGAGTGTTATCATTTCTTTGACGGTTTCCTCAATTAGTTCATCTATTTTTGAATGGTACTGGTGCTAAAGAAAAATAAAAGGAGAGGGGGAGGAAAATATTAGCATTGATCACAGCCAACAGCTCTACACTTGTCAGTCTCTTCCCTTGGTAAGCCACAATACACAGTATTAAACCAAAGAATTATACAGTTATTACCCTGGGCCCCACTGCAGTGGCCAGTGACTACTTACACTTGTAGGAGAGACCTTGAATTCAGGAGAATCCTGCATCAGTTTTGAAGCATGGGCAAAACTTGCCCTCTTCTGTGTGCCTGCAGCTCTGGGAGCCATGCATGGATGTCAGAGGGGAGGCTCTACCATCCCTGTGAGAACCAGCACCCACTGCTCCTAGAGATTCTGAAGCCCCTTTGCTCCATTTCCGTGGCCATCATCCTGTCCTGGCACATGGATTGCAGTGGACAGTGGGATACACCTGCTGCTGGAGGGGAACAGGCAGCCCTTTCCAAGGGCACCACAAACCACCCAGCCCTCAGCATGGGAATGGGGAGGATGTGCTGCTCCAGGGGAGCCTGCAGTGGGCTCAACCACTGGGAATGGTGCTGCACCCTTCCCACCTTCTGCAGCAAAGCAGCTGAACCTGTGTTACCCTGGGTTCAGCAGGCACACGGCTCAAGTTAAGCCCTCCTTCAAAGGCTTTGCTGTTTTGTACCATGAGATAGAGTTAAAAACCACCCAACAAACCACGACGAGCCTTTCAGTCCCATGCAAAAGCCAGCAGGCAGTGCAGCCCCCAGCCCCGGGCCAAGGCAGATCCCGGGGCAGTGGCTCAGCACCCGCTGACCAAGGCCTGTGCCTGCAGCACCAGCATTTCTGAGTCTTCAACCCAATTTCTGCACATGCCAAACCTTGCTTAGCTTGGGAGCTCTGATGCAATCAGTTGCAATATGGCTAGAATAGGTACTAAAATACAGTCTTCTACTAATTTAGAAAAGACCTGTTTCCAATACAAGATTTAATTAGTGAAAACATACAGTATAGTCTTATTTTCAATGGACTGAGAAAATACTGATTATGACTGCTTTCCAACACAAAACATTTGATTTTTCAGTCAAACATTTCAAGCACTGGTGCTAGTCACTATATTCATTACCACTTGGCATTAATATTGTTTTAAAATGTTAACATCAAATCACATTGAAAGAGACAAATCTGCTTTAAATACTAATCAGACTTTGGGAAGGAAGACTGTGAGGGTTTTACAAATGCTAGCTGCTGGTCTCAGTGTCTGATCGGTACTCTGAACTGCTCTACAGTTTGGGGATTTTTTTCTATGGCAGTAACATTAATATAGGAATTTGGGAAAAAAGAAAATAAAAGTAGGACACACTTACCCACTCTTTTGCAAACTTTTCAGATGATTGGGGACAGAAATAAAGAGGAAAGTGCAAAAGACAGGAAAAAGAACATATGAAGATAAACAATAAATAAACCAAAATCTTTTAAAAAAAGAGACGTATGAGAACAGCAGCATCATGCACAGAAACAATAAGCAATGGAAAATGAAATGGGGTCAAAACCTCCTTTCGCTGAAATACCAGAGATCGCTACCTGTAGGATTTGGTGGCAGTAAAACAGTGGGAAGGGCCCGGATTGTAGCTGACACCTGGCGCTCTCTTAGGCTTTATTTGGCTCCGAAGAGGAAGGGAACCGGCAGGGTTCAGCCTCGGGGCAGCCGCACAGCCCTCACCGGGGCGGCAGGGCCAGGGCAGGGGACGTGGCACAGCACGGCCCGGCCCAAGGCCTGGCTGGGGGCACTCAGAGCCTCACCTGGACACGAGGACAAACCGGCACCGCCACGCCACAGGCTGCGATCTGCTGGGCCCACGCGGGGGGAAACATACACGAACAAGCAGGTGATACTTGCATTGGCAGCTTCCATTCCCATGTCCTGCTTTGCAGGTCAAGACATACACAAGTCCCTTATGGGATCATAGTTAGGATTAATCTTTAATGCAGAGTTAGGCCTTATCAGCTCCCAGGAATGACCTGGCCTTTCCCAGCACAGCTGGAGTGCAGCTGTGGGGCGACAGGGACCTGTAACAGCTCGGTACAGGTAGAAGCTGCTGATGTGCTTGGCAGACACAGCCAGGACTTCCTAAGGGAAATGGAGAAGGGGTTGTGCATATATTGGGGTGTCTCTCCCATTATGTTTTCCTTCTGCAACTGCATTTTCTGTGTGTGTAAAACTTTGCAAACAAGTATTCAGCTAACTGCTTTCATCAAGTAAGTCATGAGTTTGAATTCAAACATGACTAGCTATGTGCAAAGCAATTCACTGTGAAATGCACTGACTGATGCATGTTCAATTACAAGCTTGTTCCAAAAGCAAATAAGAGCCCCAATGGAATAAAACCACAGCTCTGAGAGCAGGAGAGGAGCCTGTGCATGCACCAAGGTGGTGTAGCAGTACCCTGAGCGCTCATTCCCATCGCAGCCGCAATCCCAAGGGCAGAGTGAGCCTCGGTGCCCCGGCAGTGACCATGCAGGACAGGGCCTGCCCCAGGCAGCACACAGCCATGTGCACCCTGTGCCACCAGTGCCACAGCCCCAGCTCCACCTCAGCAAGGGGAGCCTCAGCCAGGACAGGGTCAGAGACGGCGGCGGTTTGGAAAGCGAGCGCCTGGTGCTGCTACAGATGCCTGGCTCGCAAAACCAGCAATTCCAACAGCTCCTTCTACATTCCTTATGAAAACACTCAAGGTTAAAGATCACAGAGCTGGTTTGCTTTACCCAGCATAGCCCCCACTCTCGATCAAGTTCATCATAGCTTTCTATTAGCTCAATTATTACAATCCATAATCAGTGCACTACAATGATTCAACTTGACTTTATGTGATGAGTATCTTGCCTTGTCATGTAACAGATTGTGTGTATGTTGTATTTCTCTAAGGACCATCTGACCTTAGATATTAAATAGAAACATACTAGACCAACTGAGAAACATTTAATACATACATTTATCCCCTTAGATGTATTAAAAATTCAGAGGAAAAATAAATATTTAAGATGGTAAAGTATGTTTACCAAATGTTTTAACAGCTGCCTTTAGAGACAAGGAAATGGAATGAAATGATGGGTGTTTGTTTCACAGGGTAATGCTCGCAAAACGCATTCAAGTATCTGCTAAAGTGAGTGTGGCTGAAGGTAGTGTGAAAGGGAAGGCCTTTGGGGTGGGAGGGAACCCACAGAGCAAGGTTAAGGAAGGTGTTGAGATAGTCTCTGCCCACATACAGATTGACCTGTCAGAAAAATCTGTGGTTTGTTTCTAACTAAACTGACATCTCTGGTGAGGTTTGGGCCAAAGGCCCTGCCTGAACTCTGTGGTGGGCAGTGTGAGTCCTTTTTGCTGCCGTTGTTCTGTCTGCACAGGGACACGGGCTGGAGGAGCCATGTGCTGGCTGTGGCACTGACGGATGGTCCCACCAGCGAGTTTTTGTCCCTCCCTGTCTGTTCATTCCTCCCCTTGCTGACCTGTGCACCTGCTACACACCAGAGATGGGGACACAGTGATGTGCCTCACTGACCCAACTCCCCATATTACTGAGAAGGACACAGGCTGGAAACCCAGGTTCCCAAGCCTCTGCTGGGTATCTGACTGTCTCATCATTTCTAGTGGAGCTGGAAGAGGCAGGGTGGCATTTTGTCCTCCCCTCACAGGTTGTAGTGACAGATCTATATGGGAACTTTTACCCCCCTCAGCCTGACCATCTTGGCACACAGATTTAGACAGCTTTGAGAAGAGGAGATGGAGACACAGAGTGGCACGAGTGAATGGAGGGGAAGGTAGTAACACTAATTAAAATAAAAAAAAAGAAAAAGGGAGGGTGTATAAAATACTGCAGCCCTAAATGGTAACCTATGCACCAATAATTTACATCTGCTTTACAGGTCTATTTAGCTATCTGTTAAAAACCTCATGTCCCAGCAACTGCTGCTTGCCACAGGGGTTCAGCTGTCTCCGAGTTGCTGCACCAAACACCTCCTGGAAGTGTCCCAGGAGGATTTGCAGCTGATCCCTGCTGCAGCCCAGGAGCAACCACACAGCTGCCTGCTCCCCTGTCTCCTGCAGTCTGTGTCAGGCTGAACCTGCAGTGGGACTGATGCTCAGAATTTGGAGGAAACTCTGGCAATCAGAGAGCATCACAAGTCAGCATGGAAAGGTGCAGTGAGTCACTGATACTCGGGCACAGCGCTGATGTTATCAATTTTGGGCCCTCTGAATACTTAACCTGGCAGTTTAATGAATGCAATGAGCCTCCTCTGTCTTCGTGATCTCCAAAATCTCCCTGTCGCCAGGGACTGTGCCAGTCTAAGGGTTTGATCTTGGTTTGCAGTGGGGAGCATTGCAAACATGGACCTTCGCAGCTGACGGGGCACTGCCAAGGTGGATGCTGCAGCAGCTGCAGGCTGAGGGACTTGGGGAGACAAATGGCTATGAATATGGAACAGAAAATGGTAGAGAAGTTCATGTCCAGGCCTGGACAACAAAAGCCCACTCAAGATCTGCTCCAGCTGACCTGGAGGACAAGAGAAGGCCTGATGATGGGCAGTATGAAATCTCTTACGAGGTGAGTCACAAATAAAATGTCAGAACTGAAATATGTATAAGAAAAATAAAAAGAACAGCTGAATCTGATCCAAACACCACCGACATCAGGGCAGAGAGCCCTGCTACATTCAGTGGCCTTTGGAGCAAGTTCTTCCAGAGGAACAAATTGAAGTGAACTGAAAAAACACAGGAACAACTAGCAATGATTCACTGCAAAATCTGACCATGGAAAGCTGTAGTGAAAAGGCTTATCTAGGAAATGCTGACAAGCAGAGGACTAGGTGAGCCAAATAGTATTTGTGAATTTATTCTAGACTGGTATATGAATATTCAATTTGGCTTGAAGTCACTGGAGCAAAATGAGCATTCTAATGTATTTAATTCATTCCAATTTGCCATGTCTTTCTAAGTCATAGATCATTTCACAGAAACTTCAACCCGCAACTAAGGCTTCAGAAGAAAATAAAAATCAGCAATTAATTAAAACAAGTTTGTTGTTTGGGAACTTGAGTCATTATGAACCTGGAAATCCAGAATGATCAAGTGTGCTGATTATAGCCAGTACTCGAGGAAGGCAAAGCAGGTGGAATTTCAATCTACTTTTGGAAGTCATTTATTTTTGTGGTTTTGGGGTTTTTTTTTCCCTTACATGCATCACAGCAACAACTTGGCAGTTCTGTTTTCCTTATGTTTGTCTACAGAAAATAGCCATACACAGAAAGTGTGTTGCCGACACCTGGCTCCAAGGTGCAGTTAATGACTCAATTTTTATGGTCATCATGCAACAACCAAGCTCGAGAGATACCGTATGCATACCACAGTCCTTGCAAAAAGCCACTCCTAAGTGACAGGGATTCCGAATGTTTCTATTCATTAGATTTGAGAGCAACCCCCTGTACATTCATCTGCACACTCTCTATGGAAGGCTAAATCCACAAACGATACAACGTCTCTGAAACGAGCACAACAGGAGACAGGAAATTTCATGACATTGCCTTTAAAAGCTGTGAAAGGAAGAACCTGCATTTTTACCTCTTGGCCCATTTCCATACTGCAAAGCTTTGTAGACTGAGCTTTGGCATCCACCATGACATTAAACATGGTGCATATTGATTGAGGGACTCGGAAATCTGTTGATCGGCTGGTTTTCTGCAGTTTTACTTCAAATGCAATCCTTGTTCTGTGAAGGAAAGTAGACAAAGATGTTTCAGTTGCTTTTAAACATACTGAAGCCAATAATAATAATAATTTGAAACAATACTGAGAGGAGTTTGAGAAGTCAAAAAGCTGAATGCTGCTGGGAGTGCCATAGTGCAATTGTTACAAATGTGTTTTTTCTAAAAATAATTTTTCAGTTTAAAAAGAAACCCCCTTTGCAGAATACACACTCTTTATAAAGTGTTCAACAGTTTCAGGGAAACTGTGACTCTCTTATGCTTGATAAACAGTGTGATGATGTTACAAACAGTAGTGTCAATGCACACCTTTAATTTGGTTGCATTAGCTGATTGATAACCACAGCCTGCTGCACTAAAGGAAGCTTCTATCTCTCCCTGATATCAACTACAAAACAGAAACTCCTTCGTTGCTTGACTGAAAGGACACTGCCAGATTAATATGATAGTATTTGCTCGCTGGAAGTTCTTAATTGTCTTGTAAGTTCACAGAAGTGGTTTTCCTGCACCACACAAATCCACCAGAATGTATCTGCAAAGTGTGCACAGGCACAGTCCTGTGCATATGAACACACTCACATCACACACCTCCCTGTTCTCCTGAGTTTCACTGAGATCAAATCTGATATCCCTGGCAGTAACAAACCATGATAGACCAAAAGCTTTGTTAGGCCAAAACCTACAAAATCTGATCCTGTGTCATATTTTAAATACCAAGGCATTTGTGAGTCTAACATGGGAATGCTTTCCAATGTGGTGGGCATTGCCTTGCCTTTCTTTAGAGTCCCTCCTCATATTCCAGAGCTACTTCACTAACCTAACCTAACACACAACAATTGTCACATCACACAGAATATGCCAATAAATTAACACAGGAGCTTCAATTTAGAAATAACAAATAATATCAGCTGCAGCTCAGGAATAATTCTGAATTTGAACGATCCCCTAAGGGTTATGCAAATGAAAACTCGTTTATGGAAGTTAAGCTCCTGCTCTGGGGATCAGATCTGAGCTGGTATATAGGTCCTTCTGCCTGGATTTATTAGTTAACAGGCCTTCCGTGCAAGGGCTGCTTTCCTGACAGCCCTGAAATACAACCCAGTGCGGAAGGCGGGGTGGCTCCTCCATGGATTCAACAGTTCAGAGACAGACGCGAAGAAAAATGTTGTGTCAAACTGAAATTGCTAAAGAAACCTTAGCCAGGCCCTGTTTGCAGGTGATATAAATAGGGAAGGCAGCATATTGGTTTACATCAGCAATGGCATTTGAACTGATTTAATTACCAGTGCCAGATTTAGCCTGGACTCGGGGACTAGAATCTTGATAATTACTGAAAGGACCCAAGGAGACTGGGATTTTCCATCTCCTCATGGAAAGGAGCATGTTCCTACTTATGCTCAAAACCATTATATATAGTTGTACCAATACAAGCTGGGACAGGTTTTTACAGAGGGGCAACACATTTGTAGAGAGGTTAAGGCAAATCAGGGAAAAAAACCACCTGGCTTCCAGGCACACAAGCCATTCTTTACATGTACCTGGAAATTTGCTTATTTTTCTCAGCTGAGCTAACTTGGTCTGATTTTAACAGATCATTACAGCTATAACTGTGCTGTAGGGACAGTAAATGGGGTCTTATTTCCAAGTGAAAAAAAGAAAAAGGAGAAAATAAGTTTTGCTGGTGGTGCTGGGGCAGAACAGAGAGCAGAGGGTTTTCTCCTGAAGGACAGCCTGACAACTGGAGGACAACTAAAGCTCAGTGTTTGTGCCAGACACAGGACCAAAGATGGGCTGCTGCAATAAATTGCTCAAAGACATTAAATGCAATACATCTCATTGCACTTGAAATACACTGGGGTTTATTCCAGAATGGTGAGAGAACAAGCCTTGAGCTGTCTCATCTCAGGGACTGAACGTGCCTTCCCCTGTGCTGACACTGCACATCCAGCCTTGTGAGGATTGTACTGAAAATAAATGCCACACTCACACTTGCAGAGTGGCCAGGAAACTGTGGTACAGAAAGGCCATATCACACATTGCAGTTAATATTAGCATGTATTGGCTATATTTGGCATCCATTTTTTCTCTGGTTCATCTCTTTGTCTATGGATTTTTGCACAATGAAATACAAAATTCATTTTTTCTTCTTGCCTCATTACCTCTGATGCAAATGGACATAAATTGCAGTGAAAAAGTTGGAAATTTAACTTCAATATTTTGCTTTCAAAATGACAGCTGCCAGTATGTCTAAAAGTTGCTTAAAGATATCTCTGTTTTGGAAGATCTGCAGGTAACTATGCTATAATGTGGCTGATGATACAACAGCTTTTCCCAATCAAAGGCAGACGTGAAACCTGTGTGCCAAGCAACACACTACACCACTTTTTAAGTAATCTTTTCTTGGTTTTTTTTTTTTTTTCATGTATATGTGGGTGGTGGGTGCTGGGATCTTTCTTACAGCTATGTCTTCAGCAGTCAGCAGCATCACACCAACCTGCATTTACAAAGATCTGACCTCACGTGTGGCACTGAAAATAAGTAATTACCTACAAAACCCAAAATAATGGGTTTGATTTATTGCCTCAGAGTGGCTCACTCATGGGCACCTACCTTTTCACACAGGACTCGATCATGTCACTCGCCATAAGCTTCAGGCGCTGCTCCAAGTGTTTCCCAAACTCCTCCTCAGGCCAGTGCAAATCCCGAATAAAGGTCTGTAGGGCATCAAGTTTCCAGAACATATCTTCTGAGGTGCCTGATCCATTGCTGGCAGGGTAAAATGAGAACAAAAGTCAGAAGTGGCATCAGGGTCTTTGCAACCTGATGTGGAGACCATTCCTGCAACAAGTGTAAGGCAGACAGCAGTTTCATACACAGGACAACGCTGGCCATCTCCACCATCAGGATTTTTGAGTTTTACCATACAGTTGCCTAATCTACCTTGCTGTCATCACCCACAAAACTTTCCAGACCAGATGAGTAAGACAACATCATGAGTTACACATATTAACGGGAAGAACGTGTGTATGGTAAAAATCAGCCTTAGTTAATAACCACATTAACATATGTGATTATTAAGAATTAAGGCCCGAAATTGTGGGAGAAAATCCTCGATCAATAATAACTGCCATACTAGGCTGTATGCAGTTATTAAGATTTAAGGGTTTCATGCAATTCTCCCCCCTCCAAATTATATCTTGAGTTTGCCTTGTCCCCCAGTGCGGCCCCGTTTCCAGGTAAGGGACAGTGCTAACAAGTGGTGAGCGAGGACACACCTTATCTCTTGAACAGCTGAAAAAAAATTGGGGTAAGTCAATTGAGCTAAGAGTACATCTCATATCCAGGAGTTTCGGCAGGATTTACCGCTGCACCTTTTTCTTTGCAAAGGCAATTACAGGACAACAAATTTACATTTTAAAAAATTTATTTTGCAACAACTTTGGTCTGCCACAAAATTCTCAATTTCTTTCCCAAGCATATATTCTTGTGCCCACACCCCTGCCCAGATGGAAGTCTTTAGTCCTGCAGTGTGTAGCTACACCAGCTCTTTTCACAGTATAATTATATCTCAAACCTCCACTTACAGAATAAAAATACAGGACTGGATTGCACTCTGTTTGTGCAGAGAAATTTATGCATCCATAACCCTTTTCTCTCCCTCTCTTCTTCTCCCTCACTTTTTTTTTTTTTTTCAGAACAATTACCAAGGGAGCTTCAAGAGTTTCAACCCCCTCCTCGCATACCACTAATGCTAACACAGTAATTTATAAGATATTTAACACACCATGCATTACCACTTGTGCTGACATCATCTATAGAAACAGATGAGGGAGGGTGTTTCTATTGTGACAGATGCCAGCTGCATTGAGTTAATGCTAGAGGAGCTTGGAACTAATGCAAACAGGGCTACTCCCAGGTGAGAACTGTAGTCCCAACATGCCAGAGGGGTCCTGAGGGATCCTGGGCTAGCAGAGTCAACAAGATAATGAATAGTCTCGGTTGTAGGAGGAAGGTATCTGACACTAAGCAACAGGTAACATGTCCTTGATGGAGGGGAAGGGTGAATAAAAGGAAACCAGGGAGATGAAAAGATAAAGAATCAGGCATTTGCTTTAGCCAGGGGACCGGTCTGGACAACAGTCTCACATGTTCATCTACTGACAGCTTTTATTTCAAACCTGTGCTTGGGTGTAAGCAAGCTTTAACAGTCTAAACCCAGTTTTGGAACTGCATGAATTTACATTTTAAGTGATTTAATGTGTGCAAATACAATAATTGGTATTTACTACAGCAATATTATGACATCCATTTGGTTTCAAAATTTTTGAAGAATTATTCTCAATCTTTTTCTCACTTTTGATTAGGGCTCCATCCAAGTAAACAATATAGTGTATTCATTTCCAAAAGGCACCGTTCGTATTTTGCTTGTGAGCACCACAATTACTCTAATCACGCCGGCAGCTTGCAATATACCATTGATGCTCAAGCATTTTCAGAGGAATTATCCAATTTTCTGTCATTACATGATTCTTATCTTTTCAAGGGCAATACCACAAAGCATGCACAGAGCAAGATTAAAACTTTCAAGTACTCTTTACAGACAACTGCCTAAGCTAGCCTTTAAAAGAACTATCTTAGCATGAATATGAGTTGTATGGCTTTGAAACATAAACAACAATGCTAATATTTTGAAAGGTTTTAAAATCTATTTAAAAAGATCTCACATCAGCGTTTTCTTTACTTTCATTCATTACCAGTGCTCTGCAATCCTGCCTGTGCCAGGCTAATGGCAGAGGCGTTCTGGTGGACTCCAGGTGTAGATGTAATTGAGGGTATTTCAGTAAAAGTGAACAAGGGACTCTTGGGTGAGTTCTTCAGGTTTATCTGTTAATTGAGAGGGTAAAGGAAAAGCACCGCAGTGCTGACAGAGACCATCCTATGCCAACCCTAAATAACTCTGTAGGATTTTAGAAGGAGAGTGGACAAATTACAGTTCCCATGATAGGACACTCTGGGAGATGAGCTACCTCAAATGATGAGATTTGGGTTGAGCCCACAGTGTACCACCCTCCACACTGCTCAGTGGGAAGTCTCCTATAAGAGAACTTGCCTAATCTGTGCTGAGGATCTATGGAATGCTCCCCCTGAGCTTCACACAAGCACCCTGGGATGCTCAGACACAAGGCTTCTAAAGAGTGACTAATTTGATACTATTTTCCAAGCCACAACCTAAAACTCACATTGAAAATATCTTTCTTTAGTTGGTCATGGCATTATTTGGGCAGTAATGAAGGCTACAGAGCTTTAATTGCTCTCTGGGGCATCCCCCAACGTGAATAAAAACTGTTACAGGGTGCTCCTCTTTCTTAGACTGCTTCGTCAGAGTTAAGACAAAAATCACCTGGGAAATGCAGAGCTTGCATTAAATAAAATTCATATTTAGATCTACATCTGGTCCACAGATTGACTGGCATTGAAATTGGTTTATCTTCTTTTTTGGACAAAACTCTTTGCTGAGACACATAATGTCACATTGTAAGTTCTGCAGTTTGTATGTTATTCAGACCATGCCCCATTGTTGACAGCTATTTTGTAAAGCAAGATACTTGCTCAAACTCTCAGTGGGAGTTGAGACAAATTTTCAAGGTTTATACAAAAAAACCCTCAAAATACACATGCCAGAAATTCACTAGTGTCTCATTCAGAAAACATCTAATTAACTGTATCACTCTTTAAAGTTTTATGTAATGCACAGAAACAAACAATACATATCCATGCCAAGATTACTTTAAATTTAAATGAGATCTAATTTGAACTGAATACACACTCAGAATCATAAATAGCAGCCATCCATGACGGTGCAGAAAAGCTAGGCATTTGTGGGATGCCTAGTGGGATGTTAACTGGTAGATTTGGTACTTTAGGGAGATTCACATTTGGTAGATTCACATTGGGCAGATTACTTGTTAAACTCCTGTGGAAGAAACAGACAGAAAGAAAAAATACCATAACAGTGACAATGCCGATGTAGCAGAAGCACATGACACTCAGAAACGAATCTGCAAAGTTCACAGCATGAGGACAGTTAAAAAACTAAAGCAAAACATTTCAGAAAGAAGCATGAGTATGGAAGCTTAAATGTACTGTTTGCACTCTTCTATAAAATTCAAATTCCTTAAAAAAAAAAGCAAACCAGAATAAAAAGAAGAATCACAAAGTGCAAATTAACAGAGAACTTAAACACCTGTGAAAATACCTGCACCTTCAAGTCCTGATACCATTTCAAAGTGCAGAGAGCAGCTTTTCTTCCAAAAATCTCTCTTCTAAGGAAGAGTCTCAGTTCTTACACACACAGGCTCGATGAAAGTGCTAAACTAAGAGATCTCTTAAGGGACCAGAATTTGAAATAATAAAGGGAGAGTCTGGAATTCCAGCCATAAGAGTTTTTCTCACCACCAAGCTGAACGGAGTTGCAATTTTGCTGCAAAACCTCTCTGTCTTAGACCCTTCACAAATAAAGATGGGCTAATTTGTAGTGATGAAACAGTGAACTACAAGATTCTTCCTCTGTGAAGACTGTGCCCTGATCCTCCCTTGCATTCCTGGGTGCAAAAAAAAGGATTGTCCAGCTCCACTATTCATGCACTGTGAATGAAATGCACTTTGTAAATACATCCAGGACTAGTATGTGACTGTTTCATGGTTGGAAGTGGGCCACGAGGTGATTAAGGTATTTCAAGGTTAGTATGAAGCATGTGTACTTGGGCATCATGACTTCCATCAGTATTTTCAGATGTGCAACTGCTATGCAAACAGAGATTTTTAGAAAGTGGACAGCTGTACTGATTTAATGCAACATTCTCTCCTGGAACAAGGTGAGTGTAACAGCACTGCATGCCCAAAGTTTGGAATCCACCCTGACATATTTCATTGTACTCAGTCTCTAGATGCTGTAATTGGTCTAATTCTGTTTTAATGAGTATCTCATCACAGTTATATTCTACAAGCAAAATAAAAACATCAGACGATCTGGGAATCAGCAAAACAGAACTCAGCTCACATATTACTTGGCTTTCAGAAGAGAGGCCAGTTTCAGAAAAATGCCTCATTTCTGCCCTCTCCCAGGAACACTGTCTGACCAACTGTGACACAACCCACAGGTGCTTTTACAGTCCCAGATACTTTGACACCGTTTTCACCAGATTGTTACTTGCACTCAGTGAAAATGGAATCAGAAATTCAGGATTTCAGCTTCATCCTGCACTGAAGCTACTGAAAGCTTTTCTATTGATGCACACAGCCACTGCTTCAGCATCTGAATTTGCCTGCTCACAGTCACTGCATCAGGATATGCCACCTTTGGAGGTCTCCTCCATTTCCCTGGATTAAATGAGTTACTTGACGGTCTTTACATTATCTGGGTTCCTGTGAAACTATCAAATTATACACTATGTCTTTCAAGGCATATTAAAATCTTAGTAACTTCCCTGAGACATATTTGGCACTTCATTTCTTACTGCAAGTTTTATATATCAACCCCCAAAGTAATGGAGTGGAGCTGCCTGAATAAACGTTTCCTAACGCAACAGACGATGTGAGCCACATCTCTGCAAGAGCTCAGCTTGTCATTGGTGGTGAATGTTAGGGAACAGACTTCATTCTTTGTGAATAAAGACCCCTGTTGGGGAGGAAAATCACAAATCAAAGTTTTTTCTAGTGAAAAAAACCACGATTATGTTCTGATTTCTAATTATTTCTATGATTCTTAGTGGATTTAACTTCCTGCTATCTGTGTGCTCTCTTTTTCAGGCAAATGGGAGAATTCACTACTGTCGCAAAGCTGTCCATTGTTTCCATTCATACTGTATCTGCTGCTAAGATGACATGACTATTGAATGAGACATAGACTACATAGTGATTGAGAGAGTGTTAAATCCTCAGAAATGGCAGTGCATGTGGTAAGATACTGATATGGAATAAATAAAGAAATAGCAAGAGGTGGACAACATATAAATGTATAAGGAAAAGCAACTTAAATAACTTAGCCAGATGGTAAATACATAAATCAGAGGACCTTTGGTTTTAATATTAAAATTCAAGAAGTGACAGTGTTATATTAATAAAAACACTGTATTAATAAAATATGACTTCTAGAGTAAACAGTATACTATATTCACACGGAAACATATTTCTTTTATACAACACATTATTTTGCTGATGCAAGAATATGTTGCAAGAATAAGTTAGTACTCTTAAAACAAAACAAAACAGCAAAATAATGGAGTATATTATGTTAACATACAGTAACTAATGTAAAAAAATATTCTCCTGAATTGACATGCACATTTTTTCAGGTTCAACTGATCTAATTATCTGACTAACAGTTGCAGTGAGACCTCTAAAAAATGATTAATATTACCAACAAATGTTCCACGAAGCCTGCAATTGTTCAGACCATAAAACTACAGGTCCAAGATGAGAAACTCTTTCTAGAAGCCAGCCATGCCTATTTAATATAGATGGCTAAATATAACCTCAGCCATCAGGCAGGGAATGTGGGCATTTGCATCAACAAGATGAGGGCTGTCTGACTGAAGACAACTCAGCTCCAGGACTGGATCCTGATGAGAGACACCCGCTCTGGAGCTTGTTCTCCTGGTGCCTTCTGCTGCAGCCCTGTTCGTGTGTGTGAGCTGTGGAAATGCCTTTCACCTGGGCTGTCTGCTGGGAAATTCTCAGTGCAAACAGACTGGCAATGTACCCCTGCACAACCTTCCCAGTGCTCACACTCTCCCGCAGCACCGCTCACACGGAACACGTCCAGCTGCTCCTGTGGAGCTGCCCCAGCAATGAAAGGAGGGCAGAAAAACCACAGTGTTTTTACTGGGCTATCCCCTGGGTTCAGAATAGGGCTGAATGAGACCCTTGGCCACACCTAAATGCTCAGTTCCTACAGGATGCCTGAAATGATTTAGTGACGGGAGATGCAAATGCCTGTCTCTTCCATCACTATAAACACTTGCAACCTCACTGTCGAGGCTGAGCAAATGCTCAAGAGCAAATCTTTTCACAAAAGCCTTGATGTGAAGCAAAGAGCTTGATAGTGAAGTAGGCAGTCAAATCTGTGCTCTTCCTCTGACTGACACCCAGAATAGTAACAAAAATACTCACTTTCACTACAGCGGTGCTTCTTTTAAGGGGAAACATTTTTCACTATCGTTCTGCAGTCGTACAACCTTATAAAATGATTAGTATAATCATATTGTTCAAGTTCTGACATTTATATTAATTATGCATTTATAAATAGTTTGCAAAGGGTTAGTGAGCAGTTAATAGATGCTAAAGCCAGGACTACAGAGCAGTAGAGAGAGCCCTGGGTCAACGAGTAATGTCCTAGTCAAGCCACTGAATCTGGCTGTCAATGCATGAGCTTTAGCATTTGCTCAAAAAGATCTTTCAACACAGACACACACACACAGAGACACACACACATACGTGTCAGCTGGCTGCGAGATAAATCAGCACTCTCCGAGAAGCTAGCATGAAAAAAACCCATTGCAAACCCTACTTTTCCAAGACCTCTCAACTCACCAGAGAACAGACCTACTCTGTATCCTGCATACTTGGATGACTGTGCGAAGGACAAGTGTTCCACATTTCTCTGCGTGGATTCATACAAGCGCACCAGCTGCTCTAGCTATAGGGCACGGACCCCCTGCAAATTCAGCAGCTCTGCAGAGGCAGATTACAGAGCCCTCATGAGCACATAACATCCATGCTTTCCCCCCCCCTCCCATTTTTTTCAATACTTAACAGTATCTCTCTCACTGCGATTTCTATACCTAACTCCTCAGAGCATAAGGTGCAGAGTATTCAGCAATGAAAATAGAAGAAATACATGCTTGCAAACTGCCATCTGGTCAGGTTATGGAGGGCTACATATTTCAGCCTTGACTGCAAACACAAGTACAGAGAAACCCTTTCAAAAGATTCTGTGTTGTGGAATAATTTCTTGGTTAACAGCAGATAATGAGATTTCCTTCTCATAATGCACTGTGGAGATCTGGGACAACAAGAAGCTTGGTGGAAAGGTCAGCTTTGATGATCTCTCTTTGCTGGCTGACTTGAAGGTCTATCTCCAAAGCAGAGGAAAGCTGTGGAAGAACATTTTGCAGTGTTCCTGATTTCCAAAAAAGCTCTGCTGGAGAGGTGTCAATAGAAGGTCACAATTCGGTTGGGAATTGGCTGCTCCAAACTATTGGAGAATCCATGGCCAAAAATTCAACTGTGCTAAAGTATGGACATGAGGGGTGAGAAAAGAGTAGATACAGGAGGGCAAATCAAACAAAATAAGTCTCTAACCTGAATTTTTCTGCAAGTTCCCTGTCGATCAGACAAAGAGGAGCAGGTGGTCTGCCCAGGAGGCAAAGATGAAGATGCCTTAACATTTAGTTCTGAACAGCACATGAAAAATGTCATAAGATCCTAGGAATGACACTCTTCTTTTCCTTTGCACTGTATGTGCCACCCTCTGGCACTCACTGGTGCCTCCCTTCACCAGGCCACATCACATTGAGCCAGTGTTTGCAGCTCACACTTTTGTGTGCGAGACATAAGAACAAAATATCAACACGTGAAAAAAAAACCATAGTGCATCTTTTCACCAGATGGACAGAAGCTTCTCATAGAAAGCACCCACTTTCCTGCTGGAAGAAATCTTTTAAATACCCAAGTCTGTAAGAGTCCATCCTGGGCTTTTGCTCGGAGATGCAATGCTCAAAGCACACTGTAACTGGAACTCCAGAAGGGAATAACCATCGCAAGAGAACTAAGAAAAGATCTTTTATAACTATCAGAGATAACTTGGAAATGATAGATGCTGGCACACCCAGGGACAAAGCATTTTGACAGGCAAGTAGCACATCCAAGTACTTATGGACATCTAAAGTTAACTCCCTGAAGTCATTAAAAAGCAAAAAGATGACAGCATCTGATAAAAGAAAAAAAAAGCAGAATGATCTGTTTATTGGGTGCTTGACCCAGGTGGACAGGTACACAGAGTGAGCTGCCTCTGTTTCATAACAGACAAGGAAATACATATTTTTTACTAAAGCAGAGCTCTGAAACTGAAGTTAATGCTAACTTCGAAGTGCAATTCTGCTTGAAGGAGTGGCTGTAAAAATGGCATTCTCCTACTCGAAAGATCTATTTCTTGTATGTTTTCTGGGTCACATCTGCTTATTTGAAACAAGATTTTTTAGGATCTTTAATCCTGTTAGCCTGCAGACCAAAGACAGCAAATGGAAAGTGAGAGAGGCTCCTGAATGCCAGCCACTTAACCCCACTCAAAACAGAGGGGATGATCAGGTGTCAAGAAAAAGCCCGAGATTTGGCAGGCAGAATCCTTACGGATGCTGAGGATGCACAAGAAAGAAAGGAAAAAACCTGGGTACTCAGACTCCAGGTTGCATATGGGAGGCTGGCTGCTGAACAAAATCTCTTTTCCTTGTAAACGGAACATATTTGGTGTGAAAAGCCCTGAAAGACCACACGTTCTTTTATACAGCAACCTCTGAGAGTGCGGTGCCGTTTCACTTTGCCTAGAGAATGACAAAAAAAGCAAGGAAAAGAGTCTCTCCAGAGGTCACCTGCTCCCAGTTCCTGGTCTGAGGCACTGCCAGACTCATGTTGCTTGCAAAGGGTCCATCTTTTTCTTTTAATATCTTTAATAGAAGGAAAAGTCAGCTATTTTCCTTTGTAGGATCTGACTTGGCTTTATAGAGCAAGCCTGACAGGGTTCAGCAATGATTCAAAACCTGTGAAATAACAACAGTAATCCAAAGCACATGTCACATTTTTATCATTCACCAGCTCTTGAGTTCAATTTGGGTTTCTCTCAGGCTCCCAATTTCTTGCTGGTAAACTCCTAGCTTTCCAAATGTAAGAAATGATTATCCTTGAATCATACTGCCCAATGTTTCACTTTGGTTTCTGCACATCTATTCCTACAGGCAGGGGAGCTGGGACTGGCAAGAGCTGCCCTGGACATGGGGACATGTGCAGCCACCAGCCACGGGGCTGATGCCAGAGGCACACACTGCACTATCCCCCCCACAGGGTGGGTGGAAAAAATGAGTATTGAGAATAAATACAGCAATGACTCACAGGGGTTATAGGGCTGGAACTGAACACAGTGAAGCGAGATTTTTTTTGTTCTGAAAAGGAGCTATGTGAGTTCAAAAGCAGCATTGGAAAAGGCCTTTTAGAATGGGTTCCAAAAAGCCATGGCAGTTAAGAAGGTTTTCCCATTTTCATGCTTCCCTGTTCAAAGGCACACGGTTCAAACTGAGGCAGCAATGCATTTCAAAAAGCCAATACCATTTCCCTCATTAACCTGAAAACCCTGAAGAGATCAGGCCTCCTATTTATAGCATTAAACTAGAACGTTTCAAGCACTTTCTGCATGTCCACTCTAAAGTTTGCTAATTCACCTCTATATGAATCTCCATCCATTTGCACCCAAATTCCGATTGTATCAAAGGAGGTTTCCTTACTTTACTGGCTCCCATGACTCCCGCTCAAAGCCCCTGTGAATTGACTGTGCAATTGAGGACTCCATCAGATCGACATATCTAACAACAAGTGGAGCAAACAGGTCTTGGAGGTGTTTGTGGAACTTTCCATTGCACAAATTATCTAGAATAGATAAATAAAAGTATAGTAAGACACTACTTTTACTACAACTTCTGTAACAAACCACAGCGTGGCACTTCATCAAACAATGAGTTTGTCAGTGAACAGGAAAACTTCAAGAACAAAACAGGAGCTGGAGTTCATGACACAGACAGCAGGAATGACTTTCTACTCCAAACAAATAAACAGATAATGAACCTTCTTTTCCATTAATGTCAAACTTATAAATACATTATCACTTTCCTGTGAATAAAACCAATGTAAGAAACACAGCATGGCAAACATTATGGCTTTAGCAGGTGGGAGAATAATTTTTTTTTGGTTGCTCAATACCACAATGCTGGAACTTGCTTTCTAAAGATGAGTGAGTCCCTTAGAAAGCTAGCTGGGGTCCTGGTCTAGCACCTAGCTAAGGCAAGGCCAGTTTTGCCACTAGCTCCCCAGGGAGGGTTGGACTCCCCAGGAAAGTGCCAAATCCTCAGATGGGTTTTGAAAGCATAGGCCCAAGTGCTTTGGAGAATTGTCTTATTGCACAAAGCACTATTCTTCAGAACTACTCCTGTTTCCATTTACTTTAGTATTTTCTTCCCTTCAATAAAATCTTAAAGCAGGGACCAGTTTACTCCATGCTAAATAAATGCAGTACACACATATAAAACGATACACACATTGAATGACAATGAGATATAGAGTACCTAATTCCCTGCTTATCAGGCAGCCATTACCAAGAAACTTGAGAAGATGAAGCAAAATAAAAGTTCAGCTTCCCACCTTTGACTGTGGTGATTTTAAGGGGTGTGCTTTTTTCTAGTGGCAATGGATTGAAATCAAGCTGATGCTAAAAGAGTTTTTAAATCTGTACATCTCTACCCATCCCAGTTCTCTGTGCAGTAAGGAGAGGCTGAAAGCATTATCAGTAACCTGAGCCACCCACTGAAAAAGGAAATGATCAGAATACAAAATACATACAGTCACTACGGAGGGAATCGTTTATGAGCTGAAAGAGCGGGAAGCTGTCCCAGGTGTCTGGGGGTTGCACCTCTAATGCTGCATCCATATCCACTGCAAACAGGGACAGGAAGGTCTCCGCGTGCTCAACCATTAGGTCTGACCACCAAGCAAACGCCTTCAGAATTGGTAGAAAAAGATAATAAAGATGTGTGTTAGTTCTAATAAAGCACGGGGAAAGATGTTAGGCGACACATTGTAGGAAAAAAAAAAAAAGAGCATCTCATGGAAACTACCTTTATTGTAAAGAGAACAGTGCTTTGGAGTGCTAGCCTGCATGGGCAGTGCTAATCACAGAATTAGGCACTGCTGGTCTAACAAAGGTTTCTTGTAGAGGATCTCTTCAGAGCTCCACTGTAAAGGCATGCAGCTGTGATGTGGCAGAGAAGGTTTCATCTGTTCAATTTACAATAAATGACTTCATTCATCATTAATGATGCTAATTATCAGAAGAAAATCAACTAATTCTTATTTCTAAAGTACAGAAATTTGGGAGTTTCTTCACTGTGCTTGTGGGTTTTCTGATGTGTTTTTAACAGCTTAAATTCTACTTGGATTCAGTACTTGCATTTGTCTTGAAAAACTAGAAGCATGAGACATTAAATCTGTCCTAAATCATTCACACTCTATTTTAAAGATATTTCAAACATCACCAGTAAAAGTTATTACAGCACTGTTCATTTTACATGGTTAGCTAACACGCTACCACCTTCATGATGCTACTGATCAGGAACCCATTACAAAGCTCTACTATCAACATGCCAAGGTTAAAAAAAAAAAATCTACGGCAAGCCTGTATCTTCACAGAGGCAGGAAAAACATATGTCTAAACTTGAAAACCAAAAAATACCAGTGAGGTAACTCATTCTCATGCACATGGGTCCTTAAAATTTGCTGTGCGGGCTGTCTGAGGTGACATTCACATCATACATGGCTCAGATGTGAATGCTGCCGATGCATGCATGCGTGTTCAGTAGGCACTTCTGGCTGGGAACATGCAATATGAGAAGAGCTGTCCATAGGACCATGTGCTGTCACTTTGAAGTGATAGGAAATTACTCAGTGACTTAAAGGAGCTAAAGAACAGCTTTGTGGCACTTGGCAAGGAAAAGAAACCTCAAGCTTAGGCACAAGAGTGGAGATGAAACAAGAGATTGGGAATGGAGGAATTAGCTTGAAGAGGAATTGCCAGTCAGGGAGGGGCATTTTTTGCAGAGTTTAGCAGACATGAATAAGCAGAAAGGGCTTTCTCTCTCTCAGGGTTCAGTTTTGATTCACTGAGGAAGAACTGCACTGATGTGCACAGCACAACCCCTGCTACTGGTTCACTTGGTCATGGAGAGGGAACAGCACCCCAAAACAGGTTATTGCCACAATTCTTCCTGTTTTGACTTGACTTCTCAGCTGTCAGTGATACTGGCAGGGGGTCTTTTTAACTATTTCCACTCCTTCAATCCTTTAATATATAAAGGAGGGTGACATTGCCCTGCTATTATTTAATGAGTTGATATAATTATGTGAAGGCATGGATAGATTGGGCATTGCATTCAGCATTCTCCTCCCAGAGCACATCCAAGATGTAAAACAATCACATGATTCCCAAACTAATCTTAGTATTGGGCCTGTAATAGGGGTGAAGATGTGATGAGGTGAGCTGTGCCATGAAGGCACAGCTTCAGTGTTTGCCCATGCCTGAAGCAGCAACACCAGCAGGTGAGTGTCCCAGTGCTCATGGCATGGGGACAAAGTGGCTACAGAGTCCTTTGCAAACTATCCTCAGCTTCAGGCCCATGGAAGAAGCTGCCCAGCTCTGCTGCAGCACCTGTTGCTTGGGGATGCTCAGGAGCACAGTGGGAGGGTGACAGTGGCTCTGGGCATCTGCAGTTGTCACTCTGGAAAAGCCAAAACCAAGGTGAGGGAGCCTGTGTGGGCTGAGATGAGGTGCAGTGCTCTTCAGCTCTTCTCCACGTTTGGTGCTGGTGTCCTGCCAGGCTGAATGCTGGCGAGTGCCATGCTGGGAGGCATCAAACCATTGAGAGACCACAGAGGAACCAAGAGCACCAAGACTCAGGTGTGCTGCTGATGCCTGCTCCAAGCTGCTCACAAAGGTGGGTGGGGAAGGAGCACTGCAGGGTCCTTTTACATTTGCAACGCCTGGCTGTGGATTGCAGGGAGCCTGCAGGGGCTGTCCTTGCTCTGATATGATTTCTCTGGCTGTGCCTCTGCCCAGATCCTGCCTTGCTGGCACCCACCCAACACTGCCCACAGGTCCGGGGATATGGAGTGACCGCTACGAAGGACGGGTGGCAACTGGCATTTGGGGGGAGGGAAAAGAGGAGAGGCCAAAGAATGTCTTCTGTAACACATCCCAACATAAACACTTCAGAGTCCTGCAATAAGAACCTGCTTCCACGAAAAGGGAAAAAAAGAGCTATTTTAAAAAAAGAAAAGCATGTGATCATTGGTGGAAAAAAAATATGCTCAAACCAGGAACAGTTTTCCTTTTGCTTGAAAAGTCAAATTTTAACTCCATAATTCTCTAACTTATGTCAGGATTCTCAACCTCCTCCCTAATTTCTGTAAGCAGGATTGGTAACACCACACTTACAAAACCTTCTTCAAGATGGTAACATTTCATTTATTTACCATCTACTTACCTGCTTTGTTTAAATAATAATAATGTGAAGGGGGAAAAAAGTGTGCTTTTTAGCCAAACACACCTATTGTTGTATATTTTACACATGGATACACATGTATATATGTATGACCTCAAGGAGTTAAGATACATATATACATATACACATATGTATACATAGAGAGAGAAAACACAAGTTTAAAAACAGGTGAATGGCATTGTCTCTGGCATTTGTCATCAGTCATCCAGAGGAAGGGAAAGGGAGCTAGGAGACATCTGATGGGAGAGCTGATACAATAACAGAGACATCCTGGTCCCAGATTACAGACATAGGCACGTGGATTCTGCTGTTTCTGCCTCTGCTGGGTTGCTTCCTTCTTATGGCTAAGATAAACTCGACTGATTGGACACGATACTCCTCTTGTAATGATTCTTGAACATGCTCTGAGTATTATTTCCTACATTCTCATTAGGGAGTCTGCCTGGATGTCCACATGGGGAAAAAAGGGGGATGTGTTAATTGTAGACTATTGTTTCTCAGTAAAGTAAGGCATTTCTTCAGCAAGCAGTGCAACTTAATTTTCTGCTGAATAACTTAAGTAAGTCACACCTCACAGGTCAAGCCTTCTCCAGGTGACTGACTACATATAAAAAAAGGCACCTGGAATTACATGGAGGTGAAAAAAAAAGTGTAGTACCTCAGCAATGCTCATTGCACTGTGACAGCATAATGTGGCTACAACACATAATAAAAATCAATGATAAACCAGTCAGCCTCTTCTCTCTCCTCCCTGGGTGCAATTCAAAGTGTGCAGAGAGCTGGCCAACTGCCTGTGCACTGCTGAAATGCCACGGCCACCCTCAGGACAGGGATTCAAAAATGCACCGACAGCGTGCCGGGCTTCAGGAGAGAGATGGATTTCACCCTTCCAAGTCACCGTTCAGAACAAGGGACTGGGATGCCTCCTATCTGTGTTGGCATTAACCTTCTGTCTCTAATCAAAACCTTGTGACACAAGAGATGCTGGAGAACAGTTCTGAGCCTTCCTCCTCATGTGAGGATCTTGGCAGCGTGGCTGGCTGAGTGTGACTGGTCCTGCAACTGCTTCCTCTTTTCAAAATAAGCTGTGCTTTAAAAAAACAGCTCCCTTCCAGCTGGTTGTACATCCAGCCTGTGCTGGTGAGGAGTGGAATAAAACAGTTTTTGCACAAGCGTAGTGCTCTCAAGCACCCTCTGCTTTAGTAAAAACGAGTTTTATTTCACTCTCCACCCCATATATTCTCTCTCTACATATAAATACTGTATATCCAGTACAAGGCACATACAGACAAAACCAGAGGAAAACCACTACCATTCTAGGCACTCGTGTAGTACTTAGTCCATCTCCACCACAGTGTACTAGAGGTTGGGTGAATGCAAACGACAGGTAACAACAGGCTGAGGAGCGAGTCCAGGCAGGTAGGGTTGTGTTGGGATGTAACTGCAGCGCTCGTAAAATATACCCATTGCTGCATGCATGGACTGGGCTGCTATGCCACATTTACCCTCCTGTGTCAGGCCACCAGCTCTGCAAGCAGCCGACCCAAAGTTGCTGTTACATTCCTCGGTCAAAGTTACAGAAGCGAGGGCCACCAGGGTAAAATCCCAGTAGGAAACATGGCACTGAGAGGGCATGCACGGAATATGACAGGAGTGACTCGTGTCATTCGGTTCAGTCACATACCTCTTTCCCCTGCCAGGATCATCCAAGATTGAATGAACAGTAGAAAAACAGGGAGGAAATTTAAATATGTAATCAGGCATTAGTTGGGTTTTGTGGATTGCTGTGTATTATCAATAAGTAAAACTATACTGCATATTTAATACACACTGGAATGATTTTTAGGTGATTGTGAAATTATTTATCAAATGCTCTTAATGCAAAATACTGTGAGTATATCTATATATATATATATACCAGTGGGAAGGAAAAGAGAAAATAGTGAAAGAGTGCAACAACACCTAGAGTCATAAACAATAACTGTTCACTCTGAATTTTAAAATTATTACCTTCTCAATATGCATTCAAGAGCACCAGATTTACAGAGAACTCAGGGCTCAATCCTGCTAATACTTACATGGGTATGCAACATCACCTGCTCAGACAGAAATGTCCTGATGTGCTGAGAGCAGGATTACAGCCAGCCATGCCAGCTGCCTGTGGGATCAAGAGTTTCCGGGATCAAGCCTCACGATTGTCAGATGTATATTTGACTATGACACGGTTTCAGTGGTTTTAAAACACAAATATTTCTGTTAAGGTGCTTCGAAGAGTTAAGAGTGGTTGTTTCAGGCCTTAGATAACGCAGTAATGAGTAACAGCACAGTTCATCCTAACCTCTGTGACTAGTAATAGAGGTATTCCCAATAAGCCAAGGCAGAAAAGGCCAACAGGAAACCAGGTGAGTTAATCATGTACTGGAGGGGCCCAGGGAGACCCCTGGAAACAACCTGAATTCTCAGAAAGGGGAGAAAGGAGAATTGTTCTGTTATGTTGCAGTTTTCCTTGCTCCCCTCTGGACAGCAGGAGTGGCAGGGACCCCGCTCATGCTGCCTGGAGGCACAAACACATAGGTCATGATTTGGAAATACGACCTTTCTGGAAAGTGGGCAGACTTGCTCTTGCAGGCAGTTGGTGGTGAATATTTTGGCCAGATTCAGCTCCTGCTGGCACTGTCAGAAAGGCTGCAGACTGACATCGAGGAGAGCACAACTCAATTAATTCATCCTTTAACCCCCCCTTCCCTCTGAAAACACATTCCTCCTGAAGTGTACTTTGCCTTCATCATACTTGAGCATACTTTCAGCTTTTAAAAAAGATAATCCAGCACCAGCTGGGAAGACATCACACAAATACACAAAGCTCCCACTGGATCCTGTGGAAGACCTGGGGGGACATGACCTCGCTGGGGACACTGCTCACCTCTGCATGGTGCTCTTCATTTTGCTGCAGGACTTCAATTACCAACTCTGCCAGACGTATTGTATCTTCTAATTTTTTAGCTGGTGTGACTAACCGGCCTACATTCTCTGTAGTACAAGAACTCAAGTTAAAAGGAAGGCAGGGTGAAAAGCTAGACGAACAGTAAGTTATTTGAGAGGTTAAAAAAAAAACCCAACATAATATTCTGCAGCTTTAAAGATCTTTTCATGCATATGTTAAATGCTTATATAATTAGTACTGAGCAAACCAGAAAGCCACATTCGTTATTATACTATGAAAATACAGTGCTCCAGCTCCAAATTTCACAATACTGTCAGAGTTGGTTCGCTTTATGGTGGCACTTTATTAGCTCAAATAAGAACATCACATTCCCTAAAGACAGCATCTGGCCACTAATGCATGAACAATATGTATCCTTTGATGTAGATGATGCTATTATAGGAATCATGTCGATATTATTTAAAAATTCTTTTAAGATTCAATTCAGTTCAAACAAATCTGTCTGCACTTGTAATAAATTGTCAGACTCCAGCAATTTAAATGTCACCTGCTACTAAAAGCAAAACTCGCAGGTCTGTCTTGCTCCAGGATTTAACTCCACAAGGGTCAGGAGTTATGCATGCTGGAGGGAGTGAAAAGTGGTAAATCCCACGCTCATAGGTAAGATTTATATGGGGAAAGAGATGCAACTTTACAACAAAAACCCCGCAAAACAAACCAAAGAGTTTAAATCCTGGAGCTTGGTGTTTACCTATGTTATTTTGCACTGTTTTCTGAAAACTCTAAAAAATAATTGAATTATATTCTTTCAAGTAATTTGTATTATTAATGAAACATTAAAAATACAAGGTGCTAACAATACGGAAAATTTAGAGCATTTCACTAGAAATAAAGTAGAGGAAAAGAAAATAACCACAATTTCCCTGAATGCTAAGCACAGACGTGTCTCTCTGATTCACACCCAGCCCCAGCACTCCTGAGTAGCAAGGGTGAAGAGGAGCATTTCACTGCACAGCCAGTTCACACCTCTGCATCCATAGGTATTTTGGCCTCCCCATGGTATCAAACAGCAGCTCACTGCCCTGGGGTGTGCAAAGCCTCCCTGAGATGGTTGTTTGGAGCAGGAGTGGAGTGGGACCCCTGCCCCCTTGGGATCCACATGCCAACAGGCCAGGTACTGACAGGGCACCTCGCTCCACCCTTCCACACACCCTGGTTTTTTTCCTAATGTTTTGGTCTTTTATACTGGTGAGACAGAATCTTGATATGACACAAGGTGGCCTGTTCTGCTTGACTGGGTCACCCAGGCAGAAATCCCTGCCTTGCTGAAGGTTCAGGGAGCTTCCAGGACTTCATTCTCCCCCTCAAAGTCTTGCCAGCCCCTAGTTTTCCCTGAATACCTGTTTACAGCTCCCATGGAAAGGAAAGCTGTATGTTCCAGGACAGTCCCAAACGTGGCTGGTTTTTGGAGGAGCTCAGCAAGCTGGAGTCTGGCATTTTAGGGGCTCAGCTTGGCTGAGGGATGGTAAAACACCATGCAAATGAACTCCACAATTCTACAGATTTATGGCACAGATAAGAGCCTTGGGTGTTTTGTCTCCAGTTTTGCTGCTGTTTCTTGTATAACTGGAAACAAAAAAAAAATCAAGGTTCCCCTTAATAAAATTTAGTGAGCAAATACTGGAATTGGAGAGCTCTTGGTTAATTCCTCAGTCCTTGTCCTATAATACCCAGCACCTCAATGACTAAAAGAAGCAGAAACCACTTCCTTTTGCAAAAGGAGCCCAAAGACATGTCGCTCAGTAAGATCTGGTTGTTTCTGCACCTCCAAAGCCAAGGGGAAGCTATTCCATTGATCAGTGCAGCATCAGACCCATTCTCATTTGCAACATTGATCTGCTCTCAAATATAACTAAAAGACAAAAGTGTTAATAAGAACAACTGCTCAAAGATGCTGTCTTTAAAGAAAATATTGATGCTTATATAACTTTGGCAGCCAGCAGATGTCAATCTTAATTTTTTTCCTTCTTATTTTAAATATTTCCCTGGTTAAGTTACTATACATCAGAATATTCTGCTAAGATAGCTGGAGCACTGACAGTTACATGAAACGTATACGATATACTTATCAAACATTTCATCCAACATCATGTAAAGCTCATACATATTTATAGTTTCCATGCAAAATGTTATGCAACAACAATGTTATTTTGTGCTGACGTTGATATTTGAAAATGTTGCATATGTCAGACATTGCTAGACAAAAAAATGTGGACATTTTGAAATAAATGCTACCTCTAAGTCTCTAAAACCTACCACGTCGCGCTAGGTGTTTTGCACAAAGCTGCATGTGAGGACTAGCTTTCTACTGCTACACGAGCGGCTGCTAGACTAGGAAAACCACTGAATAAAAGAAAGGAAGACTATTACAGTACTTGGCGGCTGTTTGGCCATGCCTTTGAGCATATGATCTATCATGTTAGTCTGCGTTTGAGGAGATGATGGTGGCCCAGCCGGCGGCTTCGGCTTGGGCGGACGGGCTGGTTGTGCGTAACGGAGAGAGAGACGCCAAAAGTAAAGAGACAAATGACTTCATAAACAAGTGACAAAAAAGATGGAGGTTTCAAAAGGAACATAAGCAGAAATGATCAAATACGAATGGAATAAGCTGCTGGGTTTTTGCTTCTCGGTATTTGGGGGTATCACACGGTAATGACACCATTTGACAACACGTATTCTAGGAGTCAGCAGATCCGAACACCCTACGGTGCCGTGCAATCAGAAAGCTGAAAATTCATCACAAGCAGGAAACCGCAGTCACACGAGGAGACTGAGATGGGTTAATTCAGTTAAAACTCCGGAATTCGGAAAAGGTGAACTAAAAAACACGACTTGAAGTCGGCTCCCCAATGCTTAGGCACGTTTAGCAATAGAATAATGAGCCATAGAAATTAATTGCTTTGCAAATATCAATTACACATTTTAGAATTAAACGTCACTGTTGGTTAAAGGGAGCTATAAAATATTCTTGTGCAATTTAAACATGTAAAAAAATCTGTCACTTAAAAATGTGTGGTTCCTGATCGCTTCCAGCTCATTTAATTATTTTCAACTTGGAATTCTAGTGGCTTTTATATTCTGGGTTGAATCATATATAAAAACTTGCCAGCTCTATCAAATATGTTACTTGCTATTCCAAATGTTAGAATACTGCAATCAGGACTTGACCCATCTGTCATATAGTTTACAATATCAGCATAGGAAAAATTCAAAGAAAATAGCCTTTCCTTTTACATACACCCAGAGAATAAATTATATGCTGTGAATATATTAACACAATAGTTTCTATTCCTTTTAATAACAGTTTTTAGCAGCATTGTGACTATTTTTAATCATGTCATTTGCAAGGAATCTGGCATATTTATCTGGACATTCTATTGCCAAAAGTCCTTGCCATTTTGCTTGCATTTTCCAGTGGGGGAAAAAAAAAAATCAGTTGGCTTGTGCAAAGGAGATTTCTGATTGCTTTTATTTCTCACAGAACTATAACACTTATCAAAGTATAATAAAGAATATTCGAGTAAACCATTAAGGAATGTGAGTTAGGTTGGCCCCTCTCCATACACAGGGATAGATATACATACACACATAAAAACACACAATGCACACGTGTGCACATGCACACGCACACACACACGTTTTTAGTCTTTTAAGCTATGTAATGATTAATTCAGACTCTCAGATTTTAGCTACTGACTTTCTTTCTTTCCCTTGTTTCCTTACAACAGGAAAAGCAAATCTATTCATTCATCTCTGGAGTAATCCTGATCTTTGTTCAATGTTTACCAAGGGTGACTTTGTCCCCAGAAACAAACCTCTCAGCCTCAAGTGACAAAAATAACTGCTTTTTGGGCACTGGCCTAATGACTTTCACTCTACTTTAACACATAAGCAAGAATTCAATTTGGCTACTCACTGATTGCTCCTGAGCTTCACAGGCAGATGTAGGAAGAATATTTTACTGCCCATCCCTATGGAGAGCAGCTTGTGCCAAGGTTTCTGGATAGGGAGAGGGAGTTGCACATCTCCTCCCACCGATATCTGACACCCACAGGGTGGGAACCCCTTGCCACCCAGGGGAGTCTGTTGGGTGGTCTGCCAAAGACAGGGAGCTCTTCCTAAGAGTGCCAAAGCCAAGGTGAAAGTAATCTGAGTTGCACCCCATTGCACACCTCAGCACTGCAGCCCTCAAGCATCCTTAAATGTAGAGTCCAGCCCCTGCATCCCTAACAGCTACCCATCCAAAAATAGCGCTTAGGCTTCACAGACATCCAGACTCCAGAGTGTTGAACGGGCCTGGTTAGCACAAGTGTTTTCTGTCCTAGGGAAAAGTCATTAATAGAGAAGGAGGAGGAGGAGAAGGCAAGAGATGCAGCAGCATCTTCTCGAGTCGCTAGTGCAGCGCGTACAGAACAGCTTGGAGGAGGCTCCCGCTGTGCAGTTGTCAGCACAGTGCCCCAGGGTGGCTCTCGCTTCTCTGGGGGGCCTGTGAGAGACCCCTCCAGCACCTTACCCTGCTCCTGGCATCCCCCCACCACCACCCGCTCTTGGAAACAAGCTCCCACAAGGCGCTGGAGCAGGCTAAGAAACAAACTCTTGATATAATTCTGATCTGGCCCAACCTGCACAAATATTCAGCTCTTTTCGCACATTTCAGTTTTTCAGACCCAAATTCAAGGCTCTTGCATTGAGGCTGCAGAACCATGCAGCCACCTGGAGCTGAAGGAGGGGAAGAGTTCTCTCTGTTCCTGGGGACACTGAACACCCGTGAGCTCCAACTCATGCTTTTCTTTGTCATCTCTTTATTGCAAGAAAATTTAAAAAATTAAGGTCTGGCTAAGGAAAGGGATTAATTTCCTCTGAAAATTTAAATAGAAATGGGGTTGTGACAGCCATACACTATGAGACACCAGAGTCCCCGTACTTCTCTGGGTCCAGGACCCAGAGATGACACGTGAGGTCCCTTTCAGGAGTGGCTCAGCTCCCACTCGCAGTGAGGGAGATGTGTGAGGCTGGATGGGTTTTATGGCACTTGCTAGCGATCAGCTGCAGCATGTGGCAGGTTTTGTTTCATTTCAGTTTTTCTTTTTTCCGTGTCCTTTTCCTCTCTGAACCCTTGCTTCAGCCAGTTTAGTATCAGAAATGCTCTTGTACTTGCTGCTCACATGTGTCAGATGAGTAAGATTTAAGCACCTTCAGTACTGAAATCAGAGCCAGGAGCAGCTTCTTACTGCCTGACAAAGTGCTTTCCTGGACAAACCATTTCTAAAGGTTTTTATGCTTCTGCACGATACTGGCACATGAAATACTTGCAGAAGCTCAAATTACTTGGAAAATTCTGGGTTTGTGCTTGCAATGAGCTTCAGCCTGCAATAACAGGTATATTGATAAAACTGTGCTACTTTGGGTATAGATACTGCACAAAATTCATTGTGTGTGACTCTTTACAGACCGGAAGATTTTCAAACTACGTATTTCTCCCTCAGCACTATGATTTCTGCTATATGGGTTATAAAGACATCAGCAACATTAAAAATTGCAATAGAAGAAGAATATTATTGACTTTTCATATTTGTTAGAAGCATAGCCACTGATTCAATAATTTCCTTATAATAATTAAAAATATATGACCCTTGCCAAAGGCTTTAGCATACAAGTGTTATGTGTGCATTCATTTGTGAGCCAATCATCAAAACGATACAAAAAGCTGCTGTTATCAAGACAACTATAAAGCAAAATTGACTTAGCCCAAGGACGAGGCAGGCCAGCCTTTTATTATACTCATGAAATTAATTTAATTGTATTTAATTATTTTTAATTGTATCTGAACGGGATTTCAGTGATGGTTTTTATTCTCTCGGAATGATTTATTTTAAAGGAAAGAAAAAAATCATAGAAATGTTTTTGTTTAATTCAGAAAGAGATGCCAATTCACCTCAAAACCTAAACATACCGAAGGGAAAACTGCTTTCCTGATTTTCTAATGATTATTGAGCCTAGTGAAGAATTTGTGCCTATCTGAATTATATCTCATGCCCCAGGCAGCAAGTTGCTCCCGAATTTGTTGGAAGACTATTATAGTCAGAATGCAAATCTCTGGATTTCTGAAGCTCCTGCAATAACTTTGTACTGCTTTAGACACTGCCTTTGAAAGGTCAAGAGGAAATCTTGAAAGCTGCACAACAATTCTTTGTTAAACACGGTCGAACGCCACTTCAAGGAATGAAACAAATAAAGCAGCATTCCAGCACATATGGATACAGGTTATAGCAATGCCTGAGTGGAAGTAAAGGATTTATTAACGACTTCAGCTTCCACTCCTGCACACAAAGATGGATGTTTTCATATATATTTTACATTTTTATTTACTCAAAGAACGCAATTTTGTTTTCTTTTTAATTGCGGTTTATCACAAATGCTAGAGTGTTTGCCCAGCAGGGATTGGGCTGACAGATCTCCTTGCCTCAGACCTGGTCAATTGACAGGCAGCTCAGCACCCCAGCTGAGTTACAGATATGTGCACAGAGCTTCCCAGGCTGAGATCCAGAAATAGGGAAGGCGAGTGACGTAAAGTGAGCATGGGACTGTGACAAGGGCCAGTACGAATGCCTTGGAAAATGCCACTGCTTCTTAACAACCTGCTGTGTTGCTCCAGTCTAAACCCAACCTCTCCTGCACCCCCTTCCTCAGTGGAGGATGCCTTCCACGCCTGCTGGGGTGAGTGTTACCATCAAGATGCTCCGTGCCTGGTGCCAGCTCGGGCTGACGCAGCCGGAGCTGCCATGCTCAGCCCCTCTCCCATGGGTGCCCCAGCCTGACACAGGCACCTGGGAGATGTCTGCCTCTGAACAGGCCCTGCAGCTGCCCCTCGCTGCTCGTGGGCAGCACTGACCCCTGAACTGAGCGGGTTCCAGCTCCACCCCCACCTGGCACCACCACTGGGTGTGTTTCCAAGTGAGGTCAAGGTTCCCCAGGAGCCCATCCAGGTAGGACAGTGTGTGCCAGCTGTGCAGCATGGCCAGATGTGGTGCCTTGGGAGACTCCTTCCCTGCACAGGGGATGGAGCAGCTGCTGGACAAGCAAACTCCTGGTATTTCTGGAAAGCCCTAGATTTGCCCTGGGGACTCCAATAGGACTTCAGTGGGTGCCTCTGCTCTCCAGCTACTTTCCATGAGACATGCCACTGCTCTGGCACTAAGCACTGAGGTGACACCTGTCTCCATCCCCATTTCTTCACTGCTCATCCCTCTGCACTAACTCAGCATTACCACGAGAAACCTCTCCTTACAGAGACCAAACCCAAATTGCAATATGAGAATTACTCAGTCTTAAAACTGAAATCCCCCCCACAGTCTTACACCAAACACAATCAACTGTCAAACTGACAACGATTGCCTTGGCTGGCACGAGCTCTGAAGCTTCCTGTACCCAGCTCCAGCAGTGCAAGGTGACTTTTCTGTTCATGGGATCCCTTTGCATAAGGGATGGAGAAGTTATCATTTTCTAAATTAATGTATTCCTGACTTACATAAATAAATATTTATTAAAAGGCTACAGTTATTAATCTGAGTGTTAGTAGCTTTGTCTGATAAATAATTAAAGTAAGTAATTAGGTTTTAATTCTTTTAGCAGAGTTTCCTGTTTAATGCTCTATTTCAATATTTTAATGCAAGGCAAGAGACCATGTACTTCTCAGGGGAACGGAGAAGCAAAGGATAATACTTGTGTGTTTAAGAAACTGTTTTCAGCATCTTATTTTTATTCTTGCTTCTGGCAAAATAAAAATGTCAGGCCAAACCCCAGTCACTTTTGACTCCACATAAGCTGAGGAACAAGCTTCAAGTGAGTCCTGCTGACCTTGCCTGAAAATTTTTTTATTTAAAACAAAGGGAGATTTGTGGGTGCCATGCAGTGGAGTCACAACTCCCTGTGCCCTTTCACTTCTCCAAGCATTGGGAAGAAGCAGGTTATTTTTAAACAAGCTGGGCCACAGGAATGTCCCTCTGAATTTCTAAACTGCAGGCACGTGACAGGTTGCTGCAGCAAGCACGATCTTCCATGCAGTTATTGTGATTAATGCACAACAGCCTGTGCTCACTCTAATCCTTACAGTTAATGGTAATCATTGGGACTATTCTATTTACATTTTTTATTTGTATCTTTAATAGATGTACAGAAAAATTATTATCCATTTTCTAAATATTGATTGTTATTTACAATTCCTTTTGCTATGATGCAATAGATTATGGGCTAAATTTGAGCTAAGGAGGTCTGGGGAAGCCAGAACCTGGCCCAGCCTCTTGTACTGCTCTTCTAAAGCAATTTCCCTGTGCAAACAGAGCTGAAATCAACAGGATCCTTTCTATTTTACCCCACAAAACAGAACAATCTACTCACAAAAAGAAATGAACAGTTCAGGTTTCAAGGACTTTGGAACTAGGACTCTGGGATACAACAGAAACGAGAAGAGGGGCTGCAGAGCTCCACCATCCCTTCTGCAGAGATGTGCACTTGAGCTGAGCCTTTGCCTTTTTACATGTCACCACAGGTTATAAACGAGAGACAAACACGACTTCTGTCCCACCAGATCGTTTGTTACACATCAACAAATAAATAGAAATAAAGAAATAAAGAAAAACTCAGTCCTCCCATCAGGGCAGAAAACAGAAGGTATGAAAACCAAAAATGAACGTTAGTTTACTTATAAATGTGCTTGTTAGGTGTGGATAATTAATGGCCAAATCACAAACATTTTTTCACCCAAAATGAGCTGCAGTTCTTTTGAAAAGCAAGAAACCTTCTCTTTACAAAGACTAGATTCTTCTCTACAACTGTCTCCTAAGAAGGCACTACATCTCTACAGGGTATTTTTAATCTACGCTCTATTCTATGAAAGGAGGAAAAGGAGATTATGTAGACAGCACAAATTAACTCCTTAAGTATCAATGCATCTCCATTTTCAGCCTGAAGGAGTACATATCTTAAGGAGCTATGAAAATAGAAAACAAAATAAATATAACTCAACAGTCCTAACAATTTATAATGCATATACAATTGTTCACCTGCGTCCTTTTGATTCTCTATATGAAAGAGAGAAAGCAACAAGGAGAGAAAAGAGAGAAACAAGAACAGATATGCAGGATTAATGAGCAAGTGGACCGCACAGCCCCCCAGTTATGCGTGATATATGACATTTGAGAAAAAGAAAAGTCGCCCCGTCTCGCCCCCCGCCCCCCCGAGCGTGGGGTTACCAAAGGAAGCTCCTTTCACGGAGGTGAGAGAAAACGCTGCACAAATAGAAAACCAGAGAGGGAGAGCTCTGAGGACACAGAGGGGGTCTCCGAGTGACAGCAGGGTCGGGGTGTCCCCTCCAGAGCTCGGTGCAAAGGAGTAAGTAAAAAAATCAAGGAGGAGAGCAAGTAGAGTGCATCCTTTCGCTGAGAGCTAACAGACAGGAGACATTAAGATCTGATGTACAGAGAAAGGACAGCCTTACACGATCTTATACACAGGATTGGGTAAAGATTTTAAACGCAGGCAAAGGGATGGCTTTTTCCAAGTGTCCTTTATCTGACCTCTAGCTCACTTCTCCACAATGTAGCTGCTACCTTTTGATTGTGTACCAGTGACAAGCACTTTACAAAAACTGGGGTTACACAGAAGCAAAGTAAAAATGCATTCAGGTCACGGACATAAAGAAGAACTGAAAAAACTTACAGACAGTCTGAGTTTGTCACAAACAGATGGGTTAATTGTCTAACCTGGTTTAGGCTGATAGAAAGTGACTGGACTTCTCACACTGGGTTTCACAGACAGAAGCAACAGACAAGCCAATGCTAAAAGACTTGAAGCAAGGAGAGTGAGTTGGTTTGGATCTGGACTTTCTTGAGGTAATGAGAACAGAGAAAGTGAGGACAGCATGGAGAGGAGGGTGGTAGGTACTCACGAATGGTTAAATCCATCACTTGAGAGGCCAAGCAGAAGACAGGATGCTCATACATTTCTCTCTTTTTCCCTATAAAAGAGGATTTGGGCATGCAAGAGGCTTAGGTCAGAGGTAAAGAGGTTACAGGCTATAGGTCAGAGGAAAACTTCATATCAGGTTAAAAGGAAAGCCACAGAGTATTTTGGGATACACACAGGATAAAAAGAAGGAAAAAAAAAGAAAAAAAAGAAAAAGGAGGGTTAAAATTTGAAATCTACTGGATTAACCATTCAGCATGCCCATGAGTCACAAGAGAGGTTGTGACCATGACTCTAAAGGTTTGCTCTGAACTGTTTGCAAGAATATAATGATCAAAACATCATGAATAGAGGGAAATAGAACTTCATTGGTTTAAGGCTCCAAGATACTAAGGATTTCAGCCTTCAGTATCTAAGGCTTTCACAGGTATTTCTTCATAAGCATAGCCTCAAGCACTGCTGCCACTGATTTGGTTCTGCGTTTCTGACAAAAGTGCCTTAAACATGTGGCTATTCAAATGTCATTCAAAAGCAAGATTTCAAAGCCATGTCCAGTGAACAGGAACACATCTCACCAAGATAAACTTGTCATTTTCTCTTCTAAGGAAGTATTTGAATATACAGTAGACTATGCTCATGAGAGAAAACCTGATGCATGCAGCTGGCGGATGTTGGGTTGTTCAAATTAACAATCCCAGCATGCTTGGATATTGGTGTTACAACCACTTTTGTAGAAATAGCATCAAAAAGTGGCTGTGGCCAATCACAGATAAAGAAGGAGAAAAGCAGAAGAGAGCAGATAGTGTGGAATGAACTATTTCTCTGAAAAGGTAGCTGGAAAAAAAATAGATTTGTTGCTTCAAAGTATTCCCAGACCTAAAAGTCACAGTGCAAAAAGAGAGGGCAGATAATTAACACAACCAAGAAGAATTGAGGCACAAAAGGAAAAGTACACACTAACTGTTCTACTTTGGAAATGAATGCATTTTTACTTACAGATCATAAAGTTTGTTTTTGCATAGATTTATCTGAAAGAAGAGAGCAAATCTTACCAACGAGTTAGTGATATTTATACAGAGAACCTAAGGGAGCCAGCCCTGGGTAGAAGCATCCATCAACAGAAAAGCTGTTTTTGATTTTCAGTCCTCCATCCTTGTCAAGTATATTTAAACATTGCATTTTACAGAATACACCAATTAAAGTATCCTCTGAAGTTGAGTACTTCAATAAATTGCCTGATAATACAGTGCTTATGAAACCTTTGTTCCTTCTCTATTTTTGTCACTCATTACCAAGTCAAGAGTTGATAAACATCCTTTTAGTGCCCAATTCTTAAGTGTTTCTCACTGGATGCATAACAATGAATTCATTACCACTGGTACACAATTTGCATCATTAGACAGAAAAAAAATGGAAAAAGAGAGGACATGTCATGTACAGAACCTGGACAATTTGCCATATAATAACAACCCAATTTTTCATGTAAACAAGAACTAAGAACAAATCAGAGGGAGTTTTAGTTTGGTTTGGTTTTTTTTTCTCCTCTCAATATTGTCCTATAGGCATACAACAATAATCTTGTTTGTGGGAAAGCTTCACATCACACATGACAGAAACCCAGAGTCTAGAGCAGAACATACCATTCATCTGGAACACACAGGTTTAAGTACTTGGGAACTTGGAAAAAGTTGAGTAGGAGTTTCAAGTTGGGAATAGGAGCCAACAAGGTACCAACATAAACTGATAACATATAAAGAACGACTGAATCATAGAGCTTCAGTAACACATATCCTCCAGCAAACTTTAAAATGTCTTTTTGATGGCTACATGTGTCTCTGGTCACTGGTTATTATTCTCCCATAACTTAAAAGGTCAAAAATATCAGCTTTGCCAGATTCAGAGTGACAAGAAAGAAATCCGATGCAAGTATGGGATCACTGATCAATGACTGCAATGCAAACTGCAAAGACAATGAAACACACCCAGAAAAAAAGACATTTTAAACTGGCTACAAATGATTAAACATAGATTAAACAGTTTTTCAGCTTTTTATTTTTCATTTGTCTCCTGAAGTGTCACAAGCAATTAGCTGCACTGTACCTTCAGCTGTAAAGATGACATTCCAAGTATTTCTCAATTTGTTTTTTAAAACCACGACACGAGTCTGAATACTACACCACTGGCCAAATGCACTAATGATCAAAGGAAAAAAAAAGCTACAGCTCTTGTTAACTGTTTCCCTCTCTTTTCCAGAAAAAGAAACGATTTGCATAGCTTCCATTCTTAACTGCTTCTGAAGCCAACACCACGAAAATGAATCTGAATCACAGCAGTTTTGTGACAAGAGAGTAAATAGCAAATGAGCTTTTTTTAAAGAGCTCCCAGCCACCTAAGTTGCCACCTAGAAACATAAGAAAAAATGTAATTTCAGAAATAAAGAGCCTTACCTTCAATTTTGGCATACTCTGATAGTCGAGTATAATTGACTAGAGCTGCTTGCTCCAAGCATTTACGGATGACTGTTTTTACCTCCTCTTGAGGGACTGGAGTAACTATGTCTTTCATCAGAACCTTGACACAAGAAAATCTGATTTGTTGTGGCACACAGAACTGCTTTTCTCCAAGCCCAGCACAAACATCCATTCCTATGCTAGTGCTGTGTGGCTCTCAGGGCATGTGTACAATCCACAGGACTCACACAAGGTCACCTTGGCCAGCCTAAGATGCAGGACTGTATTATTCCCCTTCTGTATCTACACCGTGTGGCATGCCCTGAAGTCTGTGATGATTTTTTTAGGATATGACACTAAGATCTATCACAACTTGCCCAGTGCCAGGCAATGTTTTGCCCTTCCCAGGCTCTACTGACTGACTTGGGTTTGGGTCTGGACTTGGCCATACTGCAGGTTAGCAGAGGTGGGAAGGATGTTGGAGCAGCAGGAATGCTGGAGTGGGGATGGGGAGGACCATGGTAAGCAGGTTTTTTACATCCAGAGGGAACAAGTCTGCCTCAAGGTGGGAATTTCACCAGGCAGCAGCCAGGCATTGCTGACAAGGGTCTGTGATGTGGATCTTTGCCAGGCAGACCCTTCACCCTTACCTGACAATGCAGACAGAGGCTACACATCTGCCTCTCAGCTGAACCAACCCCACCTAAGCCCCACACTTCAGCATAAGAGATCACTAATTACATGTCCTAGGCAGAGCCAACAGCTCCTCAAGCTTTTTTGAGATGGAAGGATACATGAAAACAGGTAATTTCAATTACTCTCTGCTATTTCTGTGCTTACCCTTTCCAGCAGTGACAGAGTGGCTTTCAGTGCACCCTCTGGACGGCCAAATGGAAAGCAGTACCTAGAAAAAGCACATCATCTTAGCATTAGACCACATGAACAAGCCTTTGTGAGCTAGAAGGATGCTTTTCTAAATATGTCCAAGCAATTCTCTAGTCTCTGCCTGGAATGAGCAGCCTTTCTACAGAGTAAATTTCTGAAAAGGTCTGTTGGTGTAGACTAAGGGAGCAAAAGAGAATATGGGTTAGTAATAAGCTGATAGTTTCAGCAGTTTCTTAGATTTGTGTGTCACCTGGAGAGTATTTAGGTCTCTTTGGAGAGAAAAATACCATCTTCTTTTAAAAATGGGGGAAAGAAGCTCTTCTGGAAAGGACATTAACTTCTAGCTGAAGACCTGGCAATGCACCAGGGTGTAGGTAACACACATCACCCGTCTGTGTGTGAAGGTGCACAGCCTGCCCAACCTGAGCAGTGTGCTGGGGGACATTCATCCCTTTTTTGGGGGAGTATCAAACCTTTCCATATTGTGACATCTCTGCAGAAAGCCCTGCCTGTCAACACTAGGGAGAAGGTAAATGGGTAATAGCTGAGCAGAGAGGAACAGAGAAATAGGAGGAAAAGGGATTTTTTGTTGTTATATTTTAGAAAAAATCCACAGCTTTACCATGCCTATGGGAGCAAGATGGTTTGAAATATCCTTCAAAGGATATATATTTAAAATCACACGCCAGCTATAAACATGCTTCACTGCCCTGTGTAGGTCTGTGTCACTTATGCAAAATTCCTGTGTGCATTCAAAACCTGCCTTTTGGCTTTGCTGCTTATAGGAGGGAGCTGTGAGGAAATCATTCCTGTCGCGTTCAGCCTGGGCTCTGTGCCTTTACCTGAAATGTGTGATCTGATTCTCCAGCAGCACACGGAGCCGCTCCTTGATCTCCTCGAAACGCTCCTTCTCATCCACGGTCACAGTTCCTATCCCGTCAGGCCTGCAGGAGAAATGCCACAATGAGTCAGACTCCACCCCAGCACCCCGGGACCTCATCCCACAGCACGCTGCCCTTTCCAAAAGGACCCTCACCAACGGTGAGACCTGAGACAGAGGATGCGCTGAGACAGGGGTGGCTGCAGCAGCACTGCTGCCAAAATATCAAAAATAAACAAATAAACAAGTGTCCTCTCTCACAGTGATAATCTGGATGTGGACACCCCCCCATCCCCTTACGTTCATTATTAAAGAAGCTGGGAAAAGCAGATTTCCCTCTAAATACAGGTATATGAAGGGAGTGCAATGCCAGCTCTCATGTCAGGTTTGAGCCAGTTGCTGGCAAAATAGGGACTGAATTTCTCCAGAAAAATTCCGTTGCTAATTTAACACAATCCACAGTGTAAAATAATATCAATGACATATATATAAACAGAATATAAAATTCTGCACTCCTACCTAGCTGCTGAATCTCCCCATTATAGAGATTTCTTGAAGTAAACCATCTTCAATATATTCTGCCGAAATGTGCCTAAAGAGTGACATGCATTTTGCATTGAAAATGCAATGTCTCTTCGGTGGTTTAATTTTGATTTATAAAAATGAACACATTATGCGATTTATCGCAGATTTCCTCAGACTACTTGCTGCTCCTCAGTTTGAGGAGTGCACAGGAGTGTGTTGCGAGACACCCGTGTCCTGCCGCCTTGGGGCATTTCTCATCTTCCACAGAGCACAGTGTGCAGGCAATCCCTGCTGAGGCTCTTCCCGGGGGCTGGATAATGCCGTGATCCCTGTGCTCTTCCATCCCCTACCTCTGCTGATGCCAACCCACCCGAGAGCCGAGAGGAGCAATCCCCTCCTTCTCCCCCACACCCACATGGCAAAACCCGAGTGAGCCTCATCCCCCCAAGGCACACAGCCACTGGCACTGCTTCCACTGCTGCAGGGCAAAGTCCAAGGATTTGTGCACTCCTGGGCAACTCTGCTGGCACAGGCCATCTTTAGGTAACGTAAGACATCTTAAAATTGAACAAATGTTCTTACTTAAAGGCCTCCCCCAGTGTTCAGCTTAAGCTGCATAAATCCGCAGTACTAGACTGGTTTGGCTTTACAAAAGACTTGGCAAGGGATTACAAAGCTTCTAATGAACCTCCTGTCAGGGGTTAATTGGTTGGCTTTATTTTCCTCTTAAAAAATCAAAGGCCCTAAACTTAAAAAGAAAAAAAAAAAAAATCTATAAAAAAATTAAAATCTATAAAATCTGTGCAATCACTTCTCCTCGACCCTACATTTAGTTAGCTCTTAATATCATAAATATGAACTCTGATATTCCAACACAGGTGAATAAACCATTAAAACATTTGGGAAGAGGAACTTGCAAACCGTACATGATATTTACTGCAAAATTTTAAAGCTAAATATACATTAAATAAAACTTGCAACATGGACACAGAAAAAAGACTTGAATACCAGGGCATGTATTTAAAGTTAAACAGCATTTAATCAGAATCTTTATTTGATTATTTGCCAAATTCAGTTGTGTATTAAGGAAAAAAACAGGAAAAAAAGATTTAGGCTGAAACTTGGATAAAATGTCTCAGCTGGGGAACACATTTCATAAACAATTTTGGAAGTATGGATCTGGTCTCATTAGTAACTAATTAGTACTAGTTATTTTGAAAAAAATGAGCAAGCCACAAAAAAACCAAATTAGATATTGAGCAAAAATTAATGTCTTAACATGCTTAATATAATTTATTCCAAAGTTCCATAAAATATTTAATATTCATATAGAGATGTCCATGCCTTTTGTGATGCTGTGCACCTCACAGTGCCTGGTTTGCTCCCAGGCAGAGAGAGAGAATTCAAGGCAGACCACAATAAATGTCATATATTAAGGTGCAGGGTTGAAGCCCCCATTTGACTTTTGGCATTTGGTCCTTGCCCTGTACCCACAACAGCTCAGAGTGTCACTGGGTTAATTGTATCAGCACTGACAAACGAGAGAGTAAAAGCTGCCTGCCCTGGCAGTGATTTGCTGTGGGACTGGAAATGGTCTGAAAATTGTGTTACCCTTTGCTGGGTCAATAACATCAACTGGTGAGATTTAATGGCAGGATCTGACAGCTTGGGCTGGGTCACAGCCCTCTCACATGAATCTCAGCCTCTCACTGTACTCAAGCACTCAGCATGTAACAGCTCGTGGTGGACACCCAGCACAGGCTGACCTGACAGCATCAGCTGTCCTGGCCGGGCAGTGGCAGCTCTGGAAGCATCCCTTACCCACACAAACACAAAGGGTGGGCTCTGGGGACAAAACCTCTGGCTAGCGTGGATATTGCCCAAGTCACAACACCTGAAGGGATGCCAACCAAACCCTTAAGTCACCCACACAAACACACAATGAAAGCTTAATCCTTCTGTCTTCCCCTTTCTTGGAGCCTGTGTGAGCCAGGAGGACACAGACCCAGTGGCTCTGGCCACCAGCCCCTCCACGCTGGGTGTAAGCACAAGCTGCTCTCATGTCTCATGCAAACTTGAGACAATCTACAGGTCAGCTGTAGCCATTTTTGGAGCAGTGTGGATGTCTGGAAGGGCCTGCCATGCGAGAGCCATCACCATGGCAAGGACTCCCTTTCTCACCCAGCTGTGGACTATATTGCATCTGACATGATGAGCATCTCTTGAATCTACCTTTCAGATTTTCGGCAAACCATTTTCTCACTGTCCTTCACAAAGTTGACATTTTCGGCAGCATGATAGGAAAGATGTCATGTCGGCTGCTTTTCAAGTTGTTGTCACAGTGGTTAGCACCAGTTCTGTCATCTTTGCTTTCCTCACAATCCCCCATCTTGAGCCATGTCACAAATAATAATACTTCCGATGTTTTTGTCAAATTTCAAATACTATAACCCAGTTGCACATCTTTGGATTTACTAGTTATGTTAATCTTTGTTGCTCATCTTCCCAGAAGCTGAAGCATTAGAAACTCATTAATTAGTGACAAATGCAGGATATAGATAGAACTGGAAAAACAGTACCCAAAGCCTTCCACTTAATTTATTAGCTCGATAATTTTGAAACCTAATTAAATATTCAAGTCAAATATACTTTGAAAATATAATCTTTCTGAGGGAACATATTTATTTTCCCTTTTGCAAGAACACAAAGGGTATATAGCTTAGCATCATTGTAATTTAAGATTCACTTCTGTGCTCTAGACAATTTCAGTACAAGGCTGATGGGGCTGAAAAAATCCAAAGGAGAAGCTCAAGCTGCACAGCTCATTCTGATGCTTATTGGCAATTTTGTTTTCAGCAAAGGTCTCCAGCTTAACTTTGATACTAGCTATTTCCTCTCATGGACAGAAGTATCAACTCCAGCAAGCTGCATTCTTGAAGATGAAGGAACTGATGTTCTCACACATAATCCACAACCACATCACTACTGCACTGAAGCAGTGGTGAGAAGTGAGAGGAGAGCAAAAGGGTGGAACAGAGCTTTTGGATGTACGTGGTATATACAAATGCAGGAGGGACAAAATGGGTTTGGGTCTGGGAATTCAGCTGAACAAACAACATTAATGTCTCCATCTGTGTGGAGACACAATTCCATCCAATTCTCTATAGCTCCTGCTCACGGGTACTTGAGGTGTACGGCAGAAGCTGTGGGCAGAGAGGGAAGCAGAAGGGCAAAAAAGGCAAGAAAAATAACTAACGAGATTTTTAATTATAAGTAAACAAGTTTCAGATCACTCCTTCTGCTGCAGATTCACTGTGTTGGCTCTAAACTAGTAAATTCCCACTGTAAATATTTCATATGAAAAGTTTTAAATGCCACTTTCCTAATCCCCCCATGTTTTTAAGTTTTAAGCCACAAAAACAACAACATCAACAAAGCAGGTGGTGAAATTAAAAAAAATGGGTTGCAATTTAAACAGCAAAAATGATAGTCCTTGTTTAGCTTAGATGGTTTGTGCAAATTCCGGGGTTAATTATAAATTATAATTAGGACCTGTGATCCTAAGGCCACTGCTTTATTCTACAAGTCCCGCCTCCCCCCATGCCCTTTTCTAATTATACCCGGTGCCCCCAGGGCTAGTTATGCTGCTAAAACAAATATATCAAAATGATTTTTTAACAAAGACTAATATATGAAGCAATAGCATGCATTTGTATGCAATTATAAATACACAGTATAGCTCCAGCGCGTTAATCTCTTTGACATAAGCCTCCATGAAATACCACGTCGGCTTCTAAATGAAAAGACATATCATCTTTTACACCTTTTATGTTTAACTTGTCTACACTTTTTTTTTTTACTGGGGAAAATATTGCTTACACGTAGCAAACAGATCTTTGCACGCACTGTGAGCCCTGGCATGCAGAGCCAAGGGAAAAAAAACAATGTCAAAAACTGATGCAAATAATTTGATTTTTTAAGTAACAACTCAAATATAAAACACGTGCTGCCTTCAGCTCCCTTGCTGGCTGCCAGGTGCAGCACATATGAGCTATACAGTAAACATCGATGATTAGTGCCTTGGACGGCATGTGTCAGGAGAGGCTCCCGCAGGAGGAGCTGCCTGCGCAGTCCCACCGGTTGCACACGGACGGGCTCTGGGGATGTGGGCAGGATCACGGCTGCCTCTCACATCTCACCCAGCAGACCAGACCCGTAAGAGTCCACCTGCCTACACCCCGATTAAAAAAAAAAAAAAAAAAAGCAAATTCAGCAAATGTTGATTTTCCCCAACTCTCCTTTCTTCTGGGGACTCGCACTGTGCGGGAAATGTCGGTGAGGAGCCCTTTGTTCACCCCAGCTCCTGGGCGCTGCCCCAGCTGCCTGTGAGGTGCTGCCAAGCATGGGAACCATTTCTCTCTCAACTCCTGCCTTCCTTTCACTCGGGCCCTGCTCCACTTCGCAGCGCCAAGTCCCAGCTCACTGATTCTCGTGTGCGATCCGCACCCCTGGCACACCGTGCCAGCCCTGCGTGGTTTCCGAGCCCTGCCATCCTACACCCACTGTGATGAGTCGTGGCAGCCCTTTGCACTGAGCTGGTGACCTGCTGGTGGCTGGCAAGCCAGCCCTTTCAGCACAGGCAGCACATCCCATCCGACAGACAGTGGGAGCACCTGCTGTGTCACCAGGGTGGCGCAGGATGGGACACGGAGCCAGCACCTCACCACGGGGTAGAGCATCACACCCTGCCAGACTGAACCTGCCCTACTGCAGCCAGGGCAGGGCATCCAAATGAGACAGGGAAACTCAACACAAAGCTCTAGGGGAGCACACGAAGATATCGTGACAAAGTGTATTTACTGCTTAAGGGACAAAAAAGAATCCTGTATTTCTTTTGTCTCAACTAGCTGGGTGGAAATCTTTATGTGAAACAGACCAGATATGTAATTATGATAGGATGGAATAAATTGCAGGTATATCATGTAGAGCTTTCAGTTCCTGGAGGTTTATGACAATAGCATGTTTCTGCTGGGTTTGCAGTTGTGAAAACAGTAATGAAAGCTGATGGTAACATTAGCTAATGAAATCGCCTCTCCTTGAAAACAAGTTTAAGACCATAAAATACACAAGAAAGGGAAGACATTAACATACCCAATTAATTAACAGAGAGACTTGTAGCTGCTACAACCCTAGGTAAATAGTCATTGAACAACTTGCAGAAAATTATGGTGCTTGGTTGTTATTAGACTGGAGGAAATTCAGTCCAGCATCTTGATTTTGATAAGCTCAGTCTGCTACCATTTAGCATGCAAATGATCAATATTTAAGTCTGATTTTTAAAAGTTTGGGATTAACAACCACAGAAAGAGTTTTTCATGGTTCTAACTTTAAAATTTAAAAATAATGCTAGTCTATGCCTAAATAATTAAAAAAAAAAAAAAGCACTACTGAAATCAAAGCCATTCCTGAAAGTCACTTCTTTGCAAGGGGCAGGAGCCACTGCTCATGATTTAGGTACTGACTTTGGACCTAGAAAATCTGAGCTCAACTTTCTGTTCCACAATGCTTCTCCCATGTGCAGACAGGGAAGCAGTGAGGCTCCTCTAACATCACTTCTCTATGTGTCAAACATCACTGGCAGTGCTGTCCCAACTGTCCCACCCTCTGACATGAGGACAGCAAAAACAAGGAGAGAGAAGGCAGGGAAAGACCTTGGTGGCCATGTAAATCCTTTCACAATTTTATCCCAAATCAAAATGTCTTTTCAGAACCACTCCTGCTCTTGCCTTTGCTGGTTCTCTGGAGGACCATTGATGAAGAAAAGCAACACAGTGGTGGTACCAAAAGCAAAGAGACATCAATCAACATATAACGTGTGCTGCCAGATGTCTGGATAATTCTGTGCCTTTACTACCTGTCATCTATGTAAATACATCACAAATTACATTTTTTCATAATGATAGGTCTTTACAAAAGGCATCCTGTGATACCAAGTGGACAAAACTCCATTACCAACTAATGAGTAATCATAACAATTAAAAAGCATCAAGTTCCTCAGTCTCAGTGAAGAGCAAGTACCTGAGGACAGTAAACCATGTGGATATTGCTCTGCTGGTCCCTGTTTTCCTCACACCCTGAACTTGCATAGTCAGGTGTCTCAGGAGGTGAAACTTAGGGCAAGTAATTTACATTTAACACCATTTCCACTTGTGAAAAAGATGAAATTAAAAGAAAAATTATGCTGACTGTCATGCAAATAGCAGTGATTTAGAGCCTTGATATGGAGAGATCATTGTCAGGGGGCTGAATAAAATACATGAGCCCAAAGGAGCAGGGAGACCAAACTCTGACATACAAGGCAACAGAGCTCCAAACTGTCCACAAAATCCTGTTTTGACCACTTCACCTGCTGCAGCCACACGGCCAGCCCTGACCTAGAGCTGCATTACCACCAGCAGCCTTCCTGCTCCTGTCCTGGCTGCGGCGCGGCAGCGCTGCCGAGGCGGGGGCCGGACGGGCGAGGAGGCATCATCCCCACACTGACACCTGTCATCCTGTCAGCCTTGACCTTCAGGCTGTCCTCAGCATCCACAGCCTGCCTGCACTTCCCGCTGACTGCGAGCGACTGTTGTCTCGCTGCCTGACCTTATGCAAACACGATACAAACAGACAGCCCACCTCAGCTCCATCACTGTCTGCTGCTAATACAGGAGATTGATAGCCACATGAAATTATCTCCCTGCTCGACCTTCATTACTGGGTGGCATATTCTGTCTGACAGCCAACTTCATCCTGGGGAAAGCTAAACCACCCATTCAGGGGTTCTTACTGTCTAAAAGTGAAAGAATTCTTTTTTATGAAGAAAATCACCACTTTTTCAGATTCGATGGAAAAAGAAGCCTTTGTTAAACATAAAAACGTCTTGTAACTCAGTCTTTCCCAGACCACTGTGCATCCCAACAACAATGCAATGCGTGACCACTCCAAGATGTTCAGTTGGGTGCCGTGCTGGGTCCTGGGGCAGATATGCCACCTTGACAACTTTTACATGGAAAGTTTCAGCTCTGCCATGAGCTGTAAGTTTCCTGGGGAGAGCAGGGCCAGTCATAAGGCAATGAGCAATGTATGGACACAGCAGGTGGGAGGAAGGGACAGAGCTAAAGTGAGCGCGGCTTTACACACATCGCAACTGCCAGCAAGGGTAAATACTTTGGCTTCCCATCGCTCTCTGCCAGCCAGCTCGCAAATGCATGATGCATGTGGCCTCAACAGCTCTCTGAAAAGAAATCGTGACTCTTCCACTCAGATATTCAGATTGCTTAGAGTAGACACGAAAGATACGGAGTCGCGTTTTTCTCTGAGACCTCCTGTGGTCCCTTTCTGTGACCTTCTGGTAGCAAAAGCCAGACGCTGCACCCCGCAGACTCCAGAGCAAACTGTTGGGTGTTAAGCAGAGCCTGCCCTTGGTGGGAACGCGCAATGCTGCAGCCTTGCAGCTCCCACACAGAGCCTCCCGCAATCCCCAGGCAACAGAGAGACGGCACAGACCAAGAAGGAACATGAACCTTCAGCTTTCCGATGTGAAGTCAACTGTCAGCTAAAGACAACTAAGTCACAGCAAGACATCTCATTCCTTTCTTGGAGTATTTTAAGTGAGTGACTGGAACAGCCCATCTGTGGTCAAACTGCCCACCTGGCAATGCCCAGCAGGTCCCCATACAGTGCAGCAGTGACACACAGCTCTGGACAGCTGACAGTATGGGATCGGTTTGAAAGCAAGACATTTTCCCGAGCCCACAGCTCTCCAGCCCCATGGAGAAGGAATGGGAGGTTGTCACCTTGGCCCATACCATCAGACACCTTCTGCCACAAACCCTGATAAAGAGGAAGCTTCAGCCCTGGCTGTGCTGGACCCTGTGCAGAGGTACATGGAGTAGCTGTGGTGAGAATCCCATCCCCTCTCTGTTATGGGCCAGATGGGCTTTGAGCCAAATCCTGTTCCCACACCAGCTGTCTGCTGAGATGAGTCCTGCCTAGGACAAAGGGCATTGGGGCAGCCACTTCCACTAGCCTGTCCCATCCCCTAAACACCACATGAGCCATCTTCTAAACACACATCTAAAAACCTAAGTCTCTGATCCCCTACTGGGGCGCCCAAATGCTATCCAGGTCCCAGGAGAGCATGTGCCCCAAATGCTGGAGTCAGGTCTCCCTGAGCCTGGGGGTGCAACTGCCCAGTGTGCTCAGTGACTGAGGAGCCCTCTGCAACACACTCCTGTGCACTGCACACTTTTGCTTACCTTTTCGGCTCTGGATTCGGCTGGGTTTTGGGCTCCTTCTTTTTTTTGGACTCCTTTTTGGAATCCTTTTTTGTCTCCGTTTCAGCGGCAGAGGCTTTGCCCCCCTCACCGTCTGCACTTGGCTGTGACCCACCAAGTAATTCTGCCATGAGTTGGCTTGGGGGAGTGATTGAAATGCGGGGGGCAAGGCCGGCAGCAAAAGCGAAAGAAACAAGAAGAAAGCATGAAAAATCTCAAAATAAAACAAAAGGAAATTAAGCTGAAAGGAAACAACTGAAATCATATAACAATTGGCAAAGAAAGAACGAATGAGCAACGGAAAGTCAGAACTAAAAAAGAAACTAAGGAAGCAAAACTTGGTTTCCATGACAAGATGTATGAAAGTAACTGTAAAAGCAAGCGACAGCCTTGCAATGTGAAACCTGGGCAATGCATGTCATAATTCAGGGTGGTATTTACCAGAGGGTTTATGAAAGCACCTAATAATTTTATAACATTCCTTTCTTCAGCAACATAAGTAGAATACAAAGCAATATCTCAAAGCATACAATATAAATTAACAGAAAAAAAAAATAGGAAAGGAAGATGCAATAGATGCTACAGTTGTCAAGAAAATAAACGGAGAGGGGGGAAAGCACAGCTCCAGTTCCTCCCATCAAAGGTTTGTCACATTTGAGAGAAAGGAACTGTCTTCTGAAACTGAAATTGCTTTGTAACAGACCAAGATAAAATTTTCAGTTGTGTCTAAGCAATTTCTGAATGTCACATGGGCTTTAAATGAGACATGGGTGCCCAAGGGCTTAAAGCCCTTCTGAGCACTGAAGTTTGATACTGCTGAAAATTTCATTGCTACAACTTGTCAGATCCTCTTGCAGAGCAATTAAATCAGCACAGTGTATAATTTACTTCTATTTATTCAACCCGTGACAGTCACAGGGACTGCAACCGTATCTTGTTCAGAACTGCATCTTAGCAAGTGCCTGGGCAAGTAAGTTAGAAACCTTCATTTCTGGATCCTCTATGTGCATTTTTACTGCTTACATTAAACAAGCAATGAAACAAACAAACAAACCGACTATGCCACTAGAAGTGCTGCTGCCAAACATCCACTGTGAAAACAAATTGGGGACTGTTGTGCATTATCCAAGGAAACCTGTATTTGACAAAGTCATCCCTTGTTGGCAGGGCGCTGCTAGCCAAGAAGAATTCCTTACCTGTTGCCATGAACATGTGATGCACAAAAGGCAAAGCTGTAGTGAAGTAAGGTGGGGTCAATCATAGCTCCGTTTTCTGCGCGCTCTAGCAAATCTCTGAGGTAGCAGAGATGTCTGTGACAGCCTCTCACTCCATTACGTGCACAATACTCATCTAGCACAAAGACCTGGCCAGGACTAAACCAGCCCTGTTTAGAAATAAAGAGACTTGATTTTAAATATAAGTTATTAAATACAAAGGCTATCAGATCTGGAGGTGTAGTGGTCAACTGTTCTAATAAAAGAAATACAAACCTAAGGCTACATTAAGGAAAAAGCAGAGAGGTCACTCAAACAATACAGTCTGTACATCATCACTCAAACACAGCATATACTCAGTGCAATTATTAACAAAAACATATTATGCTACCATTAAAGGGAAATGTCATTTAAAATGCTGAAAAGTTAGGCCAGTTCATGTCAGTGCCTAGCAAAAAAAAATTACAAAGAAAAAAAAAAGACACCTTAAAGAGATGACAAGATCTGGTCATTTAAACAGTGTGAAACAGTAGTCTCATTCTGGGGATGGGACTGTACATTTGGCCGGGAGCAGGAAGACTGATCTGGGGGAAGAGGACAGAGGATTACATTGAAAAATGACTTCTCTTGCATCTAGCAGGTAGGAATGTCCTGCAGATGGAGAAAGGCAATTGTGCAGTATCAGAAAGGGACGTTTGCCGCTGGTGACACGCTCTGACATCATCCCGCTCCTTGGCACTGAAACAAGGGGACCTCTGCTCAAGAGCAGGGCTCCTTTACACATCCAGGAACCTCAGACCATTTCTTTGTATCAGTCCTGAGGGGCTGGTGACACAAGGCTTGTGGTGCAACGTCCAGACTCCCAAGGAGGATGCCCTTCCCTGCAAGGGGACGGCTCCGGTGAAGGTCCTGGGACAGCCGAAGGGGAGCGTGCCTCTGCCTTCAGGAAAGGGGCTAATGAGAACAAGAATAATCTCGTAGATTGCTTTTCAAAACGCTGCAAAATCGTCAATATTTACATGGAAATTTGGGTGCTAAACAATTGCTAAGACACAGCTCTGGAATGCATCAAGCTGCAAAATCTTTCATCGTTTAATTGAAAAGTTCCTGCAGCGGGCGGGAGAGTAGTTGAGGCAGAGCACTGCCCCTATAGGCAACTTCTTTGCCACCCCATCTGTTACCCCAAATGCTACATCTTAGAAACAACACTGCTGTGAAAGATTAAAATATATTTTCTACCACTCAGATGACACCAAATCTTTTCTAGATGCCAAAATAGCTGCTTTGAAAAGAGTTGAAGAAATATCAATTAAGAGCTCAAAGACATAGAGAAGGATTTGCTCATCCTTATTGGGCCAACTCCAAAACAGATTGAGAAAAGAATTAAAATAATGAGGGGAAAATGATAGATATAGGGAGTAGCTACAGTGCTGGGATCACTAGAAGTGCACATTTCAAAATGAAGACACAGAACAATGCAGATGGGATGGCCCTCTGGAAGGCTATTTTTTGGGAGGGGTATATTTGCCTTCACCAGTTTTAATGGTATTTTTGTCTGCTTTTTGGTTGGTGGTATTATGCTTGATTCTGGAGCTCTTTATGTTGCCTGTTTGTTACATCCTTAGACCATCTCTTGTCTCTCTTCACGCAAGTCTTTGGTGATCAGGCATGGTAAAAATATGGAAATGCTGTGATTGCTCTGCTTTTGGATATAGGGGTAGAAGTGCAGCTGAAATTGTTATATTCACCTAGTACAAAGAAAGAACTCATTTCTCCCTGTGGGGTGAAATCTTGGCTCTACTGACAGTGATGGGAAGGCTGGCACTGATTTCACTGGAGTCAAGTATCAGAGTCTGAGGCAAAGGAAGCAGAGGCTGAACCCAGCGATCTGGAGCATGCCACATTGCTCCCCTGAATGGGGGTCTGTGATGTACTGGTTCTCAGGAGAACAAAAGGGATGATGGTAAACACCCAAAATCACTGCCATGGTGCAAGGAGGGAAAGTGTGAGCAGAGATCAGAGGTTCAGTGATTAGCCCCAGACCCCATGAGAGCACAGGCAGCAGATTCAGAGCCCAGGAGGACCAGAAGGTCTTCCTTTGCATGGAAGAGGTAGGAAATAAAACACTTGCTGTTGAATGGGGATCCAGTGGAGCAGTAAATGCTGCTCCCCATAGCCCTGGAAAAATCCCCAAGGTTTGATGAAAGGTGGTATTCAGAGAGATCCCCAAAATCTTCAGGCAGATCCCGGCTCTTGATGAAGATTTTCCTGGCCCAACAAGCTGACACCCAGCCAGCCTGACAAACGCAGCTGACAGCAATGACACATGGGGTGTCTGTCCCCAGTGCAGATTGGTGCAGCTCAGCGTGGCCTCAGACTGTGACAATGACATGAAGAAACCTGGAGGGGACAATGGAGGAAGGGCACAGAGCACAAGGAGCTCCACTGACTCTGTTCAACAAGCTGAACTGCTCTGATAAGGAGACACGTCCCAGGCACCAGCAGGGAATGCCAGGGGAGCTTTGGAGCTGGGAAAAGCAAGGCTTGGTCAGGGCTAGTGACACATCAGCCAGTTGTTTAAAGGCAAGTGCAACTTTTGAGAAAACAGAAGTTTTTGAGGGAAATTACACATTTCATTTACTGAAATTTCTCATTTATCATAGGAAATCTAAGAGAATTTAATCATGGTGGTCTGCTTCATGGATCTCCTAACCTGACTCCCTCACATCATCTCGGTTAGGCTGGGTACGTGCTGTGCTGTATTATGCAAATTCTATGAATGCTGACACATCATGGGCAATACAGCTCCAGCAGAGAGATGGCTGTGTGAGCTGGATGCTGGAAGTGGGTGGGGAAGTCTTGGGAAGAGTTGGGGAGTTTCAGAAACAACACACATGTCCAAGTGAAAAAAATAAAGATCCACACATGTGTGGGGTCCATACTAAGCTGGAATAGTTGAATACTCTTCTCAAAAGTCCAGGAAATACTCTGAGTGGGACTGTATTATCAATTTGTGGATGATGGGCAAGACCTCTCTGTAAGCTCTGCAGAAAGTGTGCTTCCCCCTCCCCAGCAAAGAGCTCTCTGCCAGTAAACATCACTTCTGCCGTGGCTGGGATGAGTCAGCCAGGCTGTTTGTTTTCCTAAGGATGCCTGGCTCAGCACGCGACTGGGCTCACAATAGTGTTGTTTAACCTGGTTCCACAGAAAGGAAGCAGTGCTGAGTTATCCTCTGTGCCAGGGTAAGTCTTCCCTGGCACCTCCGTGTCCATGTTTGAAAACCACAAGAGGTGTGATGAGGCAAAACTCTGTGGGACCTTGCAGGGAATGTCCTGTAGAAAATAAGAGGACAGTGGCACACAGAGGACAGAGCAGGCTTACCACGGGCCCACAGCTCCTCCAGCCAGCTCAGCACAGTGCTATCACCAACATTCCAAATTCACAGCAAGAATAGTGGGAGCTCTTTGCAGTTTTTGAGGGCAGTCTGTTTTTACACCATAACCAGGACAAAAACCATGGCAAAGTAAGTCAAGAAGCACGTGAAACCAAGCATAGGTGAACATAGGCCATTATTCTGTTCCTTACAACACTGCAATGGGTGATTTGAAAGAAGATGGTTAATTGGTGATGCTCCACTCTGAAGAGGATGAGTCTTGGTGCTGAGGGGAGCTCCACCGCTCTGGTAGCTTCTAGCAAGGGCCTAAACATCTCCATAACAAGCAGAAGTGCAGCTGGTGGGTTTCTTGAAGAAAAAAATTGTTAATCATTTTCAGTGATGGCCTCTCACCTCTCCAGTTTAATTCAACGGCCACAGCTCTCTCACCAGGCCCAAGACTGCACAGAGACAAACCAGCAGCAAGCCAACCTCTCAGACATGCATGGATGGGGATGGTCTTCCTAGGGTCAGCCATGCGTGGGGAGCAGAAGCTGCATGCCAAAGTCACTGCCTGCCAGAGCAAGGACCTTGATGGAACCAGTGAGGAACCTGCTGCAGGTCTGACAATGCTCCCACCAAGCCTACTTGTACCACTCGGGTATCTGCAGGCAAAGTGCAGCCTTCCCCCACCCCATCCTTACCTCAGGGGATGTCCACAACTGCTCCTCCTAGCCCTGCCTCTCCTCAGGAAGGTGACAACTCACTACTGCTAGTGGCAATTACTGGATCTCAGTCCTTCAGAGGAGACTGGCCCTTGGGTGTGGTACAAGGAGCAGGGCGGTGGAGGGGGACATGGAGGGCAGGATTTGAGACCGACAGCCTCCCTGCCAACTGCTCAGCTGTGTTCCCAGGCTGCTGCTTTTAACAGCAAGGCACTCAAGAGCTCCAGGGACTGCACAGCTGGAAAAGGCTCTTGGCACGGCGTGGCCTTTCTGCTGAAGGAGCCCACCATGTTACCCCAGTGTGCCACCCTGTGCAGCAGTGGGAGGGCAGCAGGTCAGAACCCAAACAATGCCATGTTCAGGACATGCCCTCTGTTTCAGGACGCTCTAAAAAGGATTCACCCTGGAGTATTCTCAAAAACTAAGAGCCTCTTTATCCTCTTCACTGAAACTGCTAAAATTTAATTGCTCAGGTTGCATTGTTATTGGTTATTTGTTATTTAAGCCCTTATAGTACATAAGAGCCCCCAAGCACTGCACCCCAGCCAAAGGCTACAAGCTGTCCTGGAACATCTCAGTGCCACTGTCCTGCAGTGGGCAAAGAGCTGCAACTGCTGCTCATGGGAGTACTCAGGATGGGCATGCAACTACATGAGCATGGACAGACTGCAGCAGCACTGCAGTTATCCACACAGTCCCATCTGTTACCTGCTTGGGACCCCTGCTCATAAAGAGACACAAAGCTGGGCCACAGTTATTCCTGGTGGGACTCCATTGGGAGGTAGTACCAGACAGTCATCTTTTCCCTGTTCTTTCATCCAGAAGACTCTGGAAGGCAGTGCAGGAGGCTGCAAAACACTGCTCTCTACTTCACATTCCCACACTGGAGTTTTTCTTTGCAGGAAGAAACATTTTAAACATTGCAAACAGAAATGATAAAGACAGTGCGACTGGAAAAGAACAGCAGTCAGTTCACTGCAGGCAGCCTCTCAAAAGAAAATACCTCTGGGCCAAATTCAAACCTGAAGTAAACAGAAGTCTATCTTCCAGCAACAGGGGGATTAGCCCCCAGTCGCACTAGCTTTGACTTTGCTGCTTGATGTTTATATCACTAGAGACCAAAGAATATACTTGCCAGACAAGAATAGGAATCATTAAGTCTGTGGTCCAAAGTGAGGCGCTGAACCATCTCAAAGAGTGAAGCGTGGTCAAAGTTACAGGGATTGGAAGAGATAAATTCATCCATGCCATGCTTTTGAGCTCTATCTGCATCTGTTCATTTATACATATAGAGAAAGACACCATTTAGAGAGATATAAGACATTTTAGTTGACAAATATAACAGAAAAAAATATACAGTATGAAGCATGAAAGCCAAGTATCTCCTCTTCCCTCCATTGCCATTAAGTTTTCTTTTTGCAGGCTATACAGTACACTTCACCTCCCATTGTCAACTTGCATCAGTTATGGACTATATTATTGCATCTAGGCAAAAGATTTTAGAATTAACATCTTGTCAACTGCTCATTATAGTGCATTTATTCTGTACTTAAAACCAGATCACAAGCGCACAAATTCACTCTGCATCTTACAATAGGCTATGAGTTAACAGAATTTTGGCTCACATAAGTAAATTAGCTCCTATTTAGATAGTTGTGGTTAATTGTAATAGATTCTGCCATTCTAATGAAGTTACAGCTTTTTTTCTCTACATTTACTAGGTTTTCTAGGTATCACACCAGTTACGTTGTTCTTTCTCCAAATGCCAATGTTTGTCTTCCCCACGGCAATCTTTTTCCCTAACAGCAACTTTAAATGCTACCTCACTGAAATAAAAAGATGCTCTTTTAAGCATTGCTAAGAAGTTAAATTGATATGTAGTTTGTTGTCACAGAGGCAGTAACCCGACAGTGCGTCGGAGCTGCCACTCATCCCGATGGAGAGTCTGAATTTCCCCTGCCTAGATTACAAGCTGCCATTTTTGGGTGAATTAACAGCCTCAACGTATTCACACTTCTCTGCTTTGGGTGACGTTTATGGGCACTAACTCCTAGGGGCTAATTAATTAATCTCAACATGGTTAACTAAACTACACTGAATTCAGCAGTTGAAATGAAGCCTCCAAGCCAGCCTGGGTGCGGCCAGCCAGGACCCTGCTGGGAGCAGGTTTTGTTCTTGCAGCGGCTGGGGAATTAAAGGACACCTTTCACTTGGTTTTGTCTGTGCTCAGCTTCCTACTATATGGGTTCTTGCCAAATCCTCGACAAAGAAAATAGGATTTAAATCCTTCCCCTGTTTATAGCCTCCTAGGGGAACTGGGTGGCCTTGAAACAATGTGGCTGAAAGGACACAAAAATGCAGTTTTCCACAGCAGGAGTATATGGTAACTGTATTTGTTTTAAAACAAAATCCCTCTTTACCAGAAAAAAACCCAAAAATGCTTAATTAAAAAGAAAAAAAAGTTTTAAATGAGAGTGAGAATGTTCTTTTATACATGTTTTTCTATTCAATATTTAGCTGTGAAGGATGGTATGTCTTTCCAAATACCTCATTTGTGTCAATGCTCTCACATAGTAATGATCATTGGTAGCAATCTTTACATTTTCTGTAGTCTGTCATTATCTATATACAAACTGTATAAATAACATCACTCACTAGAAAGAAATCAGACAAATTGAAACAAGTAACATTTCAATTAGCTGCTAGCAATACTTAATTCAGCTGTAGCTGGCAATTTTCCTCACTATTTCTCAGTGAAAAAACACTGATGTTTTTCCTACAGAGGATTAATTTTTGAGGGTCTGCTCCTCTGTTTTGCTCTGTGTGCTGGGTCCTGCTGCCTCTACTCCTGTATACTCTCAGGACCTAAATTCCTCTCTCTCCCTCTGCATTCAGCACCAGGACAGAAGCAGCTGCCAATGGTGCTGAGTGAGGTGGCAGCACAAGGGCTGGCTCAGGGGATAGGAACAACCTCCCTGGGGTGCACATCACCTCCGTGGCACCTCTCCAGCATCCCTAAGCACGGGATGTGAAGCCCACCCAGCCCTGTGGCCTGCAGCACAGACTGGCTCCTGTCTGTTTTGACAGCTTTCTGCCCCATTGTCTCTGTCCCTTTGGGCCAAGATGGATTTGATTGCATTCACTCCCAAAGAGTTCGCCTGTGCTGTTTTCATTCCATCCCCAGTGCCCGGAAAATGTTTTAACAGCTATTATCAGACTATTTTTAATGGCTTGCTGCTCTGCCCGGCTCCTCAGAGTTGACTGCAAGCTGACAAATTGGCTGGAGGCCTTCATTTGCCAGCTTTGCTCAGAGATTTTATTACTTTTCAATTAGGAGCCCTGATACACTGTCAATCCTCCTGCTCAGCCGACGAGGCTCCGAGAGCCGAGTAAATCAGCTGGAAATTGGAAGAGTCCTCTAGCCCTTTAGCTGGTGAACCTTTCTGAGCATATGTGCTAGAAAGCATGTTTGAAATGAGTATTTTTAATTCCAGACTAATAAGCTTTTTCCCATATTACATTCCCTGAGCAAGGTGGGCACAGACAGACCTTCTGCTGGTGGGAACCGACTGAAGCGCCGCTGGCTTCCACAGAGCTGAGGGTCTGGCTGGGCTTTTCACAATCTCCCTGCCCAAGGCAGGGGCACAGACAGTTCCCTGATAAGCGTGAGAACAGACACAGTGATTAAATGTCCTTCACAACTGTCCATAATCAAGGGCAGTTTTACTTTCATTAAACACTTTGAAGCCACATCTTCCGTTGGGTGCCTTCTCGAAAGCCCACTTGCCCCAAATCTCTCGTCATCGGAACAACCACATGAAGAGAGAGACATCAGACACGGCACTGTGTGAGCTCAAGTGACCAGAAAAGCATTATGCACATGACTTCTGCTCAGTCAGTGATTTAAAATGTGGATTTCTGCCATGGGAAGGAGGATGAGCAGCTGCAGCTCTCCCTGCATAGCCCAGCACTGCAGCTCCTGCATGGCCAAACCATTTTGCACCAGCAGAGATGCAGGGCTGGGTGAGTGCACATCACCCACCCAGGGGATACAGCTGCCATGATGTGAACTGGAGAAGTCTGTGGAGAATGGCAATACAAATGTGCATTCCTTTTAAATGAAATATCAGCTCTGGGCCAGTGAAGCTGGGCCAAAATTCTTAAAAATAATAAGGAGCAGGTTAAAGAAGTCAATCCTATACTAAACTCACCTTCCCTTAATTATTCTAAATAAACACCCCATGTACCTTGCAATTTATTTTTGCATTTTGATTTTTCCAATGGGCTCACTTTTAAAAATAAAATTAATGAATCAAATTATACCAAAAACATTAAATTTCATAGGCAACACAAAAAAGAACAGATTTAAATATATTATTACTCTGCTTCAGACAAATATCTGCAATTTAAAATAATGCCAACATCTGCATATGAAATAAGTTTTATGTATAATCCACCTACTTTCAAAATGGCCTATACAGTTTGAATGTGATTTTAAACAAAGTACAAAATGAGAAAGGCTAATATTCACATCCAAACTGTGCAGCCAATTTTTGAGTACTTTAAATTAATTGTTTCAGTCAAATACAGCTGCTTTTTTGACCCTGCTCTGTTATTCTAGCTAAAAAGGAAGGAGAAACCAAAGAAAGAAAGTTATATGATGCTCCAGTAATTTGCAATCCCTTCCCAAGGTGCTGTGCCAAGCTCACTGGTGTTTCTTTGTTCGGGGCCTCAGCCAAAATGCTGCTGCAGGCCCACAAAAGTTATCTTACATATTTAGACAAGCTGCACACAACTGCAGCTGAAAGGTGTTCGATGGTGGTCTCAGGAGGGAGGCTGCCTGTGGAAGGACACGGCCAGCACAGGCTCCACAAACCTTTCTTCTGCAAAACTGCAGACTCTGGCCTTTTATATAACATTTGGTAATCTGCATTTCTGCCTTTTTAAAATACTGCCAGGTTTATTTTGTCCATTTTTATCCAGTTTGCATTTTGTGCTGACTCCATTAACTGGATCTCTGTGATACACACCCTCCCTACATGTGTTTGAAATCAGTCTTAAAAATCTGCCAGGAACACAAAGATTTCAACAGTAACAAGAATCATGAAAACCAAAGGACTGTCCCACTGTTTGGTTCTCTGAGGGCTGTATTTCTCTATCTGTTATTTTAAAAGGAAGAGACAAAACAGTCAAATCTCTCATTCTTTTTTTCTTAAATGTATTTCCCTGCTCTCTGCATTTCTTTTGCTCCAGCAATAATTTTGGCAGATTTTGCTTTGAGAGCAGTGAAGTTAATAGCGGGGGACAAGCTCCATAAAAGAATTCTTGTTATAAAAGGCTTTAGGTAGCCATTTTATTGTAAGAATTTCTTACTCCAGATTTGTTTTTCATTAATGAGCGACTTTGTTTTAGTACCAAAGGCAACTGAATATCTAGTAAAATTTTACAACACATTTCCCTGTTGCAAGAACAAGAAAAATCCACCAAACAAACAAAAACCCAAACAACTGTAAATTAAAAGGTGACTTTGTATCTTACTCATCTGGAAAATGTGTGCTTGTCATATCTGCTTGACATTACAAGAATGAAGATGTGGTTTGGACAGTAACAAACAATGACACTAGTCAACCTCATCAGGAGACATGAAATAAAGGAATGACAATGATTGATGGCAGCTATTCATTTACAGATATTTCTAGAAAAGTCTACACTGGCCTGGCCGAAAAAGAGGGAGAACTTTTCCAGCCTGGCCAGCCATGCACCACGGTGGGCAGCTCATGGAGTGCCCACTGCAACCCACTGCCTGCCCCGAGGGGCAGCCCTCCTGCTCATGGACACATTTGGACTGTGACTTGTTAAAGAAATACCCAAGGAAGTGCCTGAAAACCCCATTTTGTTTGCCAGTGAGGAGCAAGAGACCTCACTAGCAAATACTGGTGTTTCGGAAGGGGAAACACTAAATCCCTGTATCTGGACTAAAATGCCAGGTGGGTTGTGAGTGAGCTGCTGGCAGTGCTAGCTGGTGACTTACCACATCCCCTGCTCACTGTGCACTGTGGCATTGCCACCTCTGAGGAGTGATGTGTGTGTGCTCAGGGCTCTGCAAACCTCCTCCCCAAACCTGCTCCCCGTGCCGAGCTGTGGCTGCTGCAGGAGCCTCAATTCTCTCAGCTGCAAAGCCAAGACCTCTTTCTTTCTTCTCTGCATGTTAGAAGATAGTTTTAAATACAATAGGCTGTTTATTCCTGTGGCTTATGGCTTTTTCTCTGCTGCAAATAAATTCTTTTCTGCTTCAGTTAGAATTTTAATAAATTGTTATGAATGCTCCTATAAATTACCAGACACACCAGGCACTGAATTGCAGTCTAAGTTGTCTAAGGATTGGTAGTTAAATGAATAAGAATTTGTAGTATGCACTTACATAACTCCTTGTGTGGCAAGTTAAAAACACAGTTTTAGAACAGCTATTTATAATATATAACATTGTTTCACAGCATTTTTAGAACTATTTAAAAATATTTTGAATTGGATGGCTGCGGAAACCTGTGAATTTATATTTCATAAGCTAGAGTTCCAGGCTTCTTAATGCATGTAGAAGAGATTTACAGGCTAGTTTTAAATTCATGCAAGTTATGTGAGACTGATGTAACATTTTAATTCTGCATTCCTGCAATGAAGCATCTGCAAGTTGACAATACAGAAGACACAGCAGCGTTCTATTATCTTTAACTATCTAACAAAGTAAAGCAATTAAAGCACAAAACTAATAATCTAATAAGATAGCAATGCATAGTAGTGCAAATACATGTAATGTTGCCAAACCCAGGTTCATTCATTCATCATTCATTCTTTCATTCACTCTTTCTTTCTTTCTTTCAAAGTGCCAAAAATCTGTATTTAATTGAAATTAAACTTTTGTGGGTTTTTCTGGTTTTTTTGTTTGTTTTTTTTCTTTTGGTAATGTCTGATAAGAATTCTCTTTGGAAATCCAAACATTTAGAAAACAAAATAAAGAAAGAAAAAAGAAAGTGTCTGCTGAGAAGGAATTCTGCCTGCTACCCAGGGGGATATTTGTACACACACGCACATACTCATACATAGGAAAAAAGAAAAAAAAAGGAATAAAAGGAGGAGGAAGGAAAAAAGGAGTCTTGTTTGATGGCCAAGAGGGATGACACCGCCTGTTCCTTCTCATAATTGCATTCAGATACTCCGGATACATATTTGCCAGCTCTCATGACCCACTGATGCTATTCCCTCCTAAGGAAAGCAGGCACTCACCAGATATTACAGAAGATTTTAACATCAATAAACGATTTGTACTGGGTGTGTTTAGGACTGAACAAACTGAGGAGAAGCTCTCTTAAAGCACAGGTCTGGGCTTTTATCTTTTGAAAGCTAGGTATGCCAGTGGGAAAAAGTAAAATAGCAATTCCTCTGGCTTATTCTTTGACTAGCAGGGCTTTGACTGGTGACTGAGACCCATGCTAAAACAATAATTTACGGTAAATTTGGGGAACAGCAGCATCCCTCTATGAAAAATGCATTTAAGTCAGAGCAGGCCAGCATCTCCAAACATAGGGTGACCCAGAGAGCTGCCACTGGCTGCTGAAATCATTCCCTGCTGAGCTGATGGGAGATGGGACTAATCAAACCTCAATGATTCAGGGCTCTTTTCACAGGGCATGTGTGGAGGGGTTTCTGGGGGTCTCCTCTGGAGTCCTGCACCTTCTCTGGGTCTCTTGGGGTGTCCTGCCCTACCTTTCTATGCTTTGAGGTGTCCATGGTTAGCCCCGCACTCTGGTGCGCTGCACCAAGCTAATCATCGGCACGGAGAGAAAGGATATTGTCAGAGTGCAAAATGATCTGTTTTCAGGCAGGAAGCAGTCAACTAGATGTAATTTCCATGAAACAAAAGAAGGTATTATTTACAGTTTTATTGTGATGTTAATTAATATTTACATCTTGGAATGAAAAATAGAAATGTTAATGATTGGCTTTACTAAGAGGATCACTTGATGCCAATGTGAAAGCCAGGGAGAGAAGGCAATTATGCAAACATCACATGCATCCCAATTTCAGTATGGAAACTTACATTTCAAATCTCAATTCAGGAAAATAACATGGAAAGTTTGTACTACAAAATCTAAACATGAGAAAGATTTAAGAGAAAAAAAAAAAAAAGCACATTGCATATGTCAGATAATCTAGTCTGATTATCTGAGCTGTGCTAGCTACAGGGAAGCACTTACCCTTGAGTCCAGCTAGAAGTTAGCAGGGTAAGAAGGAACAAACCAGAATAACATAAAGACTAGCAACAAGGCTCAGGAAAGCAGACAGGAGCCCTAACCTAGCAGCTAAATATTTGGGTTCAAGCAAAGAATGAAAAAGAAACTTAAATAAAATCAAACAAAACAAAAAGAAAACCACTTACAGCTGAAAATTTCTCAAGCAGCTCAATAAACCTTGCTACTTATTATGGGGGAACAAATCATCACAAATTCTCAAAACAACCAACTCATTGTATATGGTGTGATTAACAGTTATTAAATATAAACAGACATTAAAAACTAAATATAACCACAAATGATACGTAAAACAAGTACAGACCAATCTTTCATGTTAAAGAAAAAGAGCTTCAAGAAAAATAAAAAAAACGTTGAGCATGTTTGGGAATTTTCTTTGATACATCACTAACACAGAACAAACAAAGATTGGTGCTTTCAGACAAGTGACCACTTTTATGAAGCTTAAATATTGCCATAAGGTGTAATATGTATTGGCAGCATTATTGACTATAATACTGTGAATGATTTCAACAGTAAACAAGAACAGTTTGGGGTTTTTTTCTTTTATAATGCGAACACTGGAGAAAAGCACAGCTTTGTGTAAATGGAGATTTTCTTTGAAATTGTAGCAAAACAAAAAAAGCAAAGTTTTTCACTCTAACAGGTATTGTTCACCCACGTAAAAAGAATTGTAAGTCATACAAAAATTAATGAATAGCAGGATCTATTTTTTCAGTACTTAAATTGCAAATAAAATAAACTCCACCCTGGTCCAGAGCTGTCTGTTTACTTCTAAGTCAAGTGCTGCCATCGAACTGCGGATGAGAATTTGAGCGCCGCTCAAACTTTGTATCTACTGAGTCAAAAGAGGTGGGAACCAAACGGAATTCACTATTTCTCCCAAGTTTCCCAAACAACAAGATACGTGCTTCCCAAGTTTCTGTGCAACAGACAGCTCCATGCCAGGCATGGAGGGCTGGATTTTCTGTGCGTGTGCATGCAAGCGCATGAGCCGTCTCGGACTGCTACGACATGGAAGCTGTAACAACAGTTACTCGTCAAATGGCTTAACATTTACTTCTTTGCACATCCTCATTCACCATAGCCTCTAATAAGCACAAAATAAAAATAAAAAAAAAATATGACAGGTATAAAGATAAACGTACAAGAATAAAATGTTTCACAGAAGTCCTTACCTTTCTGCAGGCAAAAAAACCCAAAAAACCCCAAACCCCAAACCAAAACGCCCAAGCCAAATAAAAAACCAATAACAAACTTAGACCCTTTTAAAAATGCAATACTTGGTATGTTTGGATTTCAAGACTGAAGGAGCTGAGACATGTATTTGTGCATTTAAGACTCCCCATATGAGGCATGCATGACTCACTGTTGCTTCAGATCATTTAAACTGCTGCACCCCATGACTTTTGCAATGAGCACTTGCCATGTATAGATGTTGAAATATGAAAAATGAGCAGCCTTTCCTGCTGAGATGAAGGTGTATTATGGCATATTGCCCTCCTCCTCTTGTAGGATGTGCACAAAGACCTGTCAGAGGGATCTAGATCCAAAGGGGGAGGAGTAAGGAAAACCAAGGACAAAACACACTAGCCCAGAAGATGCTCAAGTAGTAAGCCATCACACTGATGGACTGATGAGCCAACTAGTTTCTCTCTCCCAGGCTTTGGCACAACACATCCAAGAGGGCTTCCCAGTTCTTGCAGCAAAAAGGGGAGACTGACGCTGTACAACTTACAGAAAAATACATTGTGGATGGAAAGAGGGTGGTGGTGTTATAAAAAGCAAAATGATACAGATTTGGAGCTAGTATTGGCATGAGTACAAGTGAGAGAAACTGAGGTCAGATCCTGACTCCCTCAAATGCCCTGGAGGCCCCAGGGGGTGAAATCTTGGCTGTTTTCACCAGCAGCAAGGATGAGGGAGCCCTGCCTCCTGGCAAGTGAGCGAGATGCAAAAACAAGGTCAAGCCTGTGGCATCTCTATAGCTCTGAGCACAATCAGGCTGAGAGACTGCAGGACCACAAGCAGCACAAGGCTCTGATGGACATGCTGGGTTCTGTAGATGCAGAGTTGACTCCTGGGCCCAGTCACTGACTTCCCTGATCTGTGGCAAGGATTAGGACAAGCCAGCTGCCCCTTCTCCACCCCAGGTACCCTAAAGCAGAGAGGTTCAGCTCTCTCACACACACAGTGCTTGTCTGTGTAAGCAAATCATACACCCAAGTGTCCACAGACCTGGGCAATCCCTTTTTCTCCTCAAAATCCTCGCAGATTTTGCTACAGCTCCTGTGATGTGTCTTGAAAAGCAGCACTTCACCTGACCCTTCATAATGGTCTGGCGAAGTGAAAACTCTGTAAACATCAGGAATTTACTCAACAGAAAAATTCTCCAAGCTTGATGTCTGCAGGGATGGGAGAAGACTGGAGGGAAAGCAGTTTCCTCAGTTTGATGTTCTCTGCTCTCATCCTGCTCTGCAGGGATCATGCTGGGATGAACAGGAGTGCATCCTCTGTGCACCAACCCCACAACTAAGAGCATCCTTCAGCTTGTTAGGAGAGGGAGCCACAAGCAGAATCCCTCTGTTGCCTCCCCTTGCTATGCTTTGAAGGCTTTTAGCATGTGAAAAAGCATCAGTAGAAGGATATGTGCCTGCTATTTCCAAGAACTCTCTGATTAAACATTCTGGGCAGAGGGACAGAAATCCCTGGGAATGCTCTCAGGTCAGCACGACTCAGCCAGGCCTAGAGGCTTATCAGAGCCAGTAAACCTCCCACTTCAAGAGGCCAATTCCCACCTTCCATTTTGGCTTTCTGAGAGGTGTCCTTCCTTCCAAGCCCTAGTTCTTTACACCTGGCACTCCCAAAGTCAGTGACTGCAATGAAGGGGGTGAGGATCACTGAAATGAAAACACTGGCTACAGGTTACCACACTGCATCACACTACGTTTCACTTGCAGCAGCAGGGATGCAAGGCAGAAGGGAGGCCAAAACACACAGGCATGTGGGAGATAGAAAAAAATAAAAAGCAGCAAGTGGAGGTTTTCTGCTGTAGCACTGGTGGTACAGTTGTACGTCTTGCACTGTTACTTCCTATAAATACTGACATGAAGAAGTTAAACAAATATAAAAGATGGTTAATTGCTATTGATAAGGAAAGCTCAGATTTTCTGAGCTCCTTACGACAATATACTCCATAACTGCTTTACAGAGACTATTTTAAAAAGTGGAAATCTATTTTAATCAGCAGAATTCTTCATTATCTGCCACTTTTCCTTATTTTACTTATATTTAATGATATTAATTTTGCTGAACTAGCAGGAACTGCTCTATGTTACATAACAAAGGGGCTGCAGACGATTTGAGACCTTCCAGAAAAACAAGTGAAGAGGCATTTCTGTGGTTTATAATCAAATTACATTTTGCAAGAGGAAAGAAATTGCTCTAAATTTCAGATGAAGCAAAGTGTGTATAACTGCATAGGACATGCAGCATAGCTACGACTTAAAAGATGATTGCTTTAAATTCACATCTAACTGGCCTGCAAAGCAACCTGTTAAAAATACCATATGTTTTCCTACAGTTGAATATTCAACAGGAGACCTCTTTTTGTGTGTGCATTTCATACTTGCAAGATTTGCACCTGTAGTTTGGAGCACGTGATACATTTGACAGACAGCTAATGGTGCTAATGAATTGCTCTGATCTGGGTGTGCAATTTATTGTGTGGGGGTAAAACACGGCTCTGCAGAAAGCAAGGTGGGTCTCAGGCTCTCAGATCCCAGTCTCTCTCCTCCATCAAGTATTGCACTTTAAAACACCCATTGACAAGTTCCCCAAGGAATTCTGTTTCTTGGGTTTGGTTCTGTCAAACACACAGGTTAACCACTTCTGGATCTACTGATGTAAAAAGAAGCTTTATGATAATGAAAAAACGTTTTGTTTTGCAATCAGAAACACGTGTGCAAATATTGATTTACATAAGCGCAGAAATCTTTCCATCAAAGACTTTGGCTGTCTAGGAGAACTTATTTACTTACAAAATTGAGAGATTGGAGCATCTATCTGGGGTACATTTCCTCCTTTAGCATTTAGCTTTTGCACTTGGGTAGGTGGCACAGGTTTGTGAGACTGGCCAGTGGCTCGGTACATGGCTTGGACCCACAGGATACGGTCCTGCTCATCGTCACTCGCAAAAATCACCGTGTCTCCTTCCTTCACAGCGTTGAAGAATGTTCTGCCACCATCCAAACCTGGCAGGAAAGGAAGTGACAATGCAGTTTCACAGACTTTGAGGCTGGCCAGGAGGTGTCCCCCGGTTTCCCACCCCACCACTGCTCCGGTGTGTCTTCACCCAGTCCCATGCTGCTCCCACCTCAGCCCCCTCCTCGGCAACACAGCCCAGTCCACAGGCCCCCAGGTAACCCAATTACTAAAACATACCCCAACACACTCAGATTAATTGCTTCTCTCACCTACAGCTCCATCTGTGCAAGTCCCGTGTGGGCACCATTGGAGCCCAATTAAAAATGGGGTTTGAGTGGGAGGTTCCCCATTAGACTGAAAGCATCAGTGCTCACACTGCAGAAAAAGGTCCTTGGGTGATATCCTTATTTCTATCTTTTCCCTGATTTGGCACCCATCTTCCCATCTCCCTAATATGAGAGTTAATCTGGAATAAAGGTCTTGACAACTAACCTACCGTATCTTTTCTCATCTCCTCTGGGGATACCATTACCCAGGGCATGGTGAGGATCACCATGCTCAGTATGTTGCCTCGCTGAAATAAAAGAAAACTGGTACTCGTCCAGTTGAAGAAGGATCTCAACCACCAACAGGTACCTCCAGGTACCAGGGGCTTTCTGTCCCTGCCCCTTCCATGCACTGACATCCATCCTAGAGAGAACTGGGCAGTCAAAAATGCTAGCTTGGTCCCAGTAAATATTTTCTACAGTAAAGACAAGCATAGCTGCTAGCCTTTTATTTAGTGAATATAATCTGAAGGCACAGGTTAGAATCATTATTCAATTTGAGCATTCAGCTCACAATCAAATTTCATTGGGATTTAGGTGTCTAATTCACTCAGGCTCCCCAGAAGAGATGAGTCTTTCCCTCCTCTGGTACAACTCCTAGCTTAATCCCTTAGATCTATTTATAGTAAAGTCATGCATAGCTAATGATCAATATAAACACAAACATATTTAGAATAATGCTGATCACAGTTCAGCTGCAGGCAGGGAGAGGAAGGGAGAGGACCCCCTTTGGGAGTGGCGAGCGCAGCCCCGCGGGAGCCGCCAGCCCCGTACCTGGCTGTGGGTCGGTGTAGTCCACAGTGTATCCGTCGAGCTGCAGCAGCTCTTGAGGTTCTGCTTTTTTCTCCCGGTAACTGCACATAGCAAATGTATATTGACTAACCTGAGGAAAATCACAAACCTAAGATGGCACCGGGTGACCACCACAAGGCAATCCCAAGCGCTTACGAGCGCCGCGCGCTGACAGCGTGTTGGCAGGGACGGGGGGTCATGGGGTAACTTGGATGATCATAGCCCATTGGAGACAGACTAAACTTTATACCAGGCTTTTGCAAAGCCCTCTCTTAGCACACCCGGCTGCAGCACGCATCTAGTTCTCCACATCAGTACAGCGGTTTATAATTTCCTCCAAAAGAGGAAGATCCACGGTTTAAAACCCTCTATCATTCATCCCCAGACAAGTGCAAGAGTGACACCCTGTCACAAACAATGTGAGCTAAATTGCTAGGTGCCAGTCATATTAAAGCAATCTTAAGATCCCACTGATCTCGGCAGTTGTTGTCATCAGTGCTGTAAATGGCAGCTCTCACTCCTCTGAGGTACCATCTGCATGACACGATACATTCAATGTCAAGCTCTTGACGGAAGCCGACTCAGCTGCGGGGGCTCTGCCAGGCTCCCGAATCGCCTTTAGGAGCCCATCAGGCCACATCAAGACCCCGCGCGTACTCAGCGTGCTGCGATCGGCATGGTCGGCAAGGAGCTCATCCAGGGAGGAGAGGAGAGGATTCTCCGTGCCCCGGGCTAGGAACTCACAGGGAAATTTACTGTCAAATGATTTCAAATGACTTTGTTAAGGTTGTGTCACATCCTGGACGCCTGACGTAATTTTATTCGTCTGGACGTTTTCTTGACCTCTGGAGGAAACTTTAAAACTCTGGTGGGTGGCAATGAATTGTGCTTGTCATTTTTTGGAAGTTGGGAGAGATCCTGAAAGATGGGAGTATGGCTGGGCTGGGGGGTTTCGCCTTCAAACTCCAGCCAAATTGCTCGGCTACAAAGACACACGCAGCACTTATTTTAGTGGCATCTCTCACTAATAAAATGTAATTGATTGAAGTCGGGGGACCCGTCTATTGGCACAGCGTCTCCCAGACGCCGCTCGGTTTGTTGCTGCCCTCTATGGGCTTCTGCTCGCTGCCAGCCTGCTCCAGCAGCCCTGCCTGCACTGAGCCTTCCTCCAGGAACAGCTCCAAAAGCCACCTAAGAATAAACTCTATCATTAACACATTTGTGGGAGTAAGACTAAAAGCGATGCTTTAAGCATCTTGCATCCTCCTTAAAACTACCAGCACTGACGAAAGATTGACAAGTAGCAGACCAATAGCAGGAGCACACCAGTGCATATTCCCTGTTCTGAACTTTGCATGCCTACCATCGTATGGGCAACACAAAAATTAAAAAGATTAACACGAAGGAATCTAAAAATAACCCAGTGCCCCATCGCACAACATTCAGACTCCTGCGGCGTTCATTCAGCCGTACTTGCAGTATGTTGCTGCCATCTCCTGGAGGAACTCTGGAATGTGCTTTATTTATGGGAAAATCCCAGAGCTCTCGTCTGAGAGGTAAGGATTCGATTTCTCTGTGTTAGACAGCCTGAACTTCAGGGACTGCACGATAAATGCAATTCCTGGAATGAGTCAGTGTTAATCTATGCTGACATTTATTGTAAACCTTAATACCACTAATGCTTTTTTGCTCTTCCTGTGTGGTCTACAGCAACAGGTAAATTCACTCAATAGTTCAGATGTTGTTCTCTGACCCTGAACAAGAGGTCTGAATTTCAGGCTTTTCTTCATACAAAAGCAATTCCACTCCTCTTTGGACTCAGAAAATATTCTTCTGCCCCATCAATAAGACAACAATAGCAACACAGGGTAAAGGCATTTCAGAGCTTGCATTTCTCATGTTAAAAGTTATAAATTACAGGTGTAGACAGTAGACTCTGGTGGAGCAATCCTGAGATAGAGGCAAAGCAAATTGGTCTCTCCTGTTAGGATGCACAGGATTTCCTTGAAAGAACACTGCTATTAGAAGAGACCTTCCAGGGCAAGCTGCAGGTGGGTCTATCACAAGCAGTGAGCCAGGGCTCATCCAGGTTCACATCCTACATCTTCTCTACTCACACAGCTCAGAAGTCCAAGCTCAAGAATGCCACAAAGCTTGCTGGATCAGGTTGGACAGAGGACAAAGCTAATGATGGCCTCTGGAGGAGGTGCCACCTGTGCCAGGCAGAGTGCCTGCACCTAAATAACTCAAGCTACTGACTTCAAGGGCTGGCAGACCAGTCTGTGTGCCCTATCCTGCAGCCTAGAGCATTTACTGCTTGGGGTCAGAGAGAAGTTGGTGCCATGGCTACCAGGGCAGTGTGGCTCCTTCCATTCCAAGCCCAAGAAAATGAGACTCAAGAAAGCTTTACAGTTGTTCTTTGCTGCTGAACAGCACCACAGGGTCGGGAAGAGCTTGCACTTGCCTTTCATCAGTCCTCCAAAATATTGTGGTTTACAGGGCCTGCTTTCTGTAAAGCTCAGAAGTGGCCAGACAAGTGAAACAGTTAATAGCAGAAATTAATCTTACAGCCTGCTGAGTTCGCTCTGAACCATAGCTGAGTACAAGAGTGAGTGAGCAGATGGGATGGGCAAGATGAATGGTTTGAGTAATTGGAAAAAACACAGATACAGAGAGGAAACTGAAGGAAGACAGAGGAGAAATCTCTGCCCAGTGAGGGACAAATTCTCAAAGCAGCTGGGATTTCATCCAGGGACTCGATGACAGCCAGGAAAGGAGCATCTAAGGAAGCTGAACTGAGAGAAAGTAAAAGAAGGGAACTAATCCAAGGCACCCTTGGTTGGTTCATTACAAAAAGGGAAAACACTCTGAGAAATAATTTGAGACAAAAGAATATAAGGGAAAAGAATGTGGAGAAAAAGACAAAGAAATTCAGGAAAGGGGAAGCAGACAGCAGGAGACAAATGCCAAAGTTCACTATTCCCAGGCTGCTAAATTAAATCTGACTTTCTTGGCACTTGACTATATTCTGTCACCAGCTATATAATCCAAGTGATTAATAAATACAGCAGATATGCATTAACCAGTCCTGACTTTGTCCTGGTTTCTCCACCAGAGACTCCTGCTCTAGCGAGCACTGCTTTCCCCAGGATCCTGCTCAAACCTGTTAATTGTCATGCCTCACACTCCGAGCTCAGTCATTTGCTCCCCCTTTTTTACTGTTGACACAACACCACCCTACTTGGGTTAAATTCTTAAATGGACCTCTTCTAAATTAACAGCATGCATTTTGTCCCAAGGGAGAGAAACCGTGCGAAGATACTGCCAGTTGTAATACAGCTTTCTACTTTGATGGGAAACTCTTGTCCTCTGGTTGCAGCTGTACGTTGCCTCCCAAGCCCTTTCCTGACACAAATAAGCAGAGGAAATTATCTAGCTTAAAGAAAAAAACGTGAAAACAACAGATTTCACATCTCAGCATATCCATTCAGCTCTAAAAGACTGCACAAAACAGTTGTCCCAGCTTCTCTCTTCAAGCAGGAAATGTGTGTGCTGTCCTGGGCAGGGCTGTGTGGTGGGAATTCATCCTGTGTGAGTATGGACAGGATATGCAGGAGCTACTAAAGCCAGGTGTAACAAGCTGTGGCATCATTTCAACCAGCAGTTCCCAGATATTTTGTATATACCACCACAGTCCAGATTTTGCAAGAATCACCATCTATGCCTAGTTCTCAGCAAGGGTCTAAGAGAAAATATTATTTAATATGATTATGGACACCAGCTATGGGTCATTCACCTTGGCTTGAAGACCCCAGTCTAGGACTGCTGGTGTTACCACACTGCAGTTCCGCTGAATTATTTTCAATTTCTGGGTGATATTCAGAGTTACTGAACACTTACTTCATTTCATTTTATCCCGAGTCAGCTGAGTTTTGCTAAAAGCAAAAACTGTCACAGTTAGTCTAAATTATACTGAGTTTAGGGAGTCTGTCACTAGAACAATAGATCCAGGCGTAGACACTGCAACTGGTTTTAATCTGCAGAGAGTTGATCTGGTTCCAACAACATTCTGCAAACACCATCAGACACAATCAGCTGAAAACTGCTTCAAGCTACTCAGCAGACATGTCATCCAGGTACCATGGAGTGTTACCTCCCATATGCTGCCAGAGCACAGAAATGGGGTTATGATAAGAGATGAACAGATTCAGTCTGAAATCTCAGTGTAATTAATTCACTTGCCCTTAAAAATCATTATAAGAAATTTCCTATTGCAAAGCCAGCAAACCCACGAGAACCAACCATGGTGTTATTGCCAGTACAGCACATTAGACCTTGCAAAGAATTAATACAAGCTCTGTCAGCTATCAAAAATCCCAGCTTTTGCATGAGGGTCTAATTGGCAAACTGGCTGAAATTTGTCTGCTGTGTTCGAGCAGCTGATACAGCAACTTGGAAACACTTACTTACAACATCTGCAATGGATGTCCATTTTCTTTCCTAACTAGCCACAGAGAACTTTGCCCTAAATAGCTTAATTGCTTTTGCTTACCACTGCCACTGGCATTACTGCTGCCTTTACGAAGCATTTTCCTCGCTTGTGATGCTGCGGACCATTTCCATCCAAGCTCAGGGCCATATTCTGCCATCATTTTCACACTGCATATCTCAGGATTTAAAATTAGGCAAGTAACGAGTCTCTGCCATGTAATTTACATCTAATCAGTATTCTGCTCTTCTGCTGCTCATCTCAAAGGGTGTCTATGAGAAGGGTGGGCAGTGTACAGAGAGGACTGCGATTCATTCGGAAGGGAAAACTAACCCCCTTAATTCATGGATCCCTGCTGGAGGAGCACACACACTTGCTCTGCCAGCCATGCCATGCCATAACCCTTCCCCGAGGGGTTGAGCCAAGTCCACCCAGCAAGGCAGGTGCTGGAGAGTTGAGGCTCAGGTCTAGAAATGACACAAAGGAACTGCTCGCACCCACTACACCCAAACAAATCACTTCACTCCTGTATAACCCTTGCAGTTACACAGACACAGAAGGTGCGAGGGATTATTCCACCCAAATTACAAGGCAGTTATTGCTCCTTTCCCCTTCTCTCCAGGGCTTACACAAGCCAAGTAGCAGTGGAAGCGCTCCCAGCAGAGCTGCTTTTTTCTCCATACGCGCGCTAAGCCTCCGTTCATGGCGGCAAGGCATCACTGACACAAAAGAGACAAACTGCCATCAACACCTTCCTCCTTGGTGCCACCCATGCAGTTTGGCACTTTTGTGCCTTGTTTAAATAGTTATGAAGGGTTTGAGTATTTATTACCACAAATTTCTTAACAACTGGTACCAGAAGACGGAGTGGTACCACCCAATAGCACTGAAGGAACCAAGGCTGTGCTCACCTGAAATGGGGAAAGAGGGAGAGAGCACAGGACCAGGAGGGGGAGGATTTTCTGCAAGCAACAGGACAGGAGACAGAGCTGCTATAGAAAATGCTACAGGTAAGGAATAGATAGAAGGGATCAGAAAGGAAATGCTTAGTTACCTATCCATACAGCCCTGCCCTCCTGGCAGTGTCAGGGACTGACCAGACCCCTCTATGCCAAATGGACTTTATGCTTTGGGCTCTGTCTCTCAGCTCTGGTGCAGGCAGGAGCCTGGTGTGGGTGAAGCTCCTAAAAGAGGGGTTGCTCCTTGTCCTTCCCTGTATTAAGAGCCAGCTCACCTTCCTGCAGGGGTTATTTTCTGCCTGTGGTTTAGCAGAGTACAGAGCATCCTGGACATCAACACCTTTACTGCCAATCCCTGTTCGTATCAGCACCCATCCTTTGCATTGCATGAAAAGCAAATGACAAACATACGGACAGCAAAGTATTTTTATTCCATCTTTATTGCCTGCTGACATGTTCAATATGCTCAAACTACATCTGAGGGACTGCATAGAGAGTGTTTCTTGTTTATATTTGATGTACGGCAGAACACTTTACATTGCACCAAATGTTGAGCAAACGGTAACATAACAGAGAAGCTGCAGTGGCAGCTGGAATTTCTGAGGTGGGCTACAGAGACTCTCTGGGGGCAAAAGTCTGCTCATCTTATTCAAATGAATTGCTTTTCTGGCCAAATTCTGCTCTGATATGCCAACTGACGAATACAGACCTAGTAACATGAGAAAACATGGAATAACTCTGAGAGCTTCAATTCCACAGCAAGCTGAAGAATATATAGCAGCTAAAAACCAGAGAAGCAACTGCAACTACACTGAATGGCCAGAAGGCTCCGAGACACAAGGGAATCCATGTCCAAATCTGCAAACTCTTGCACAGAAGAGCATCAATAGAATTATTTATGGGAGAAATGAGGTTAGGAAAAATTACTCTCTGCTTTGGAGCATCCTGTTCACAGGGAAAAAACCCCTGAGAACTTGGCTGAATAGGACTGAATTGTCTCTCAGGGAAAAGCAATACCAGTTGCACTACAGGTGATCATGGACTGCCACAGCACTTCTAACTTCATTTCAAAACATAATAAAGAAACACAGAGAGGAAAGCAATCCTTCAATCTCTGCCCAAGACCAGGGTCAGTATATAATGTTCCCAAAAGAGAAAGGCAGATAGAGGCATGCCCTCTGGCTTCTCTACACTACCTCCCCACTCTCTGTGACAACTTTGTCCCCATGTGGAGTACAAAATGAGCACTTGAGCAGTCTCTGCTGATCATACTTGGTTATAGGAGGTACTCAATGGGTCTCTCCAAATAGTCTCCTACTTACATGGGTTCCACAACATCATAAATCCCCTTTACTTCCCAAGGATGGATTTCCTTACCTCCTCCATAGTTTTATGCTATGGAAGCCAGCAATGATGGGTAGAAGATGAATAGAATTAAGCTTCCTACTGAGACAGCTGAACTTGGAGCAATAATTAACACAAAACAAAGGAACAGCTTACACCAGGTGATTTAGGACCAGAAAAAACAAGTGTCTAAGACAGAAGAGGGACTGCTTGGAGTCCTGTCTTTACCAGCACAGGATAGACAGCATACAAGCATGCTCCAAATGTGGAGCCTGGTGAACCTGGTTTATACCATCTCTGTTCTTACACTTTGCCCCTCTACAGTGGACCTGCCTTCTTCAGCAGCAGCAGGGTTTTACCCTCTGACCTGATCAGTTTGGATCTGTGTTGTCACAGGATTTCAGTTAGATCCCATGTTATTCTACCAGAGCACCTCTGTATTGCTTTCACAGAAAAACCTGAACAAACATTTTATTCCTCACACTTGGAGACAACACACTGTGAGAGTCCAGAGAGGAGGGAGGGAGAGATGGACCCAAGGGGACTCTGTGACTTCCTCAGGTTGGTGAGAAGATGGATCACTCACACTGAATGCAGTGGTTTCACCTGCCCTTGGAAGGTGAGGGAAGATCTAACACACAAAGCACTGACCAGATCCTTTTAGGTTACAGAGGACATCTGCCTGTTTCCTTGAAATTCTTAACAGTGGTCAAATATACAAGTCTACTGTAACTGGGAGGACAAAAAGTGAAAAAAAGAAAAAAGGAGAAAAGAAAGACACTGCAAAATCATGACTGTAAAATGATCAGTGAGAGCTGCAGACAATGAGGAGCAGTAATAAATGTGAAGGCAAGATAAATGTCAAGAGTGATTTGATGCTGACTCTGACATAGCCAGTGATAAAACTTCTGCAGATTCAAATGGGCTCCAAATTTAACCTAGAGGTTCAAAAGAGAGCCCAAGAACCTCCAACCAAGATAGACTGAGCTTCCTCCTCGCCTCATTAATTCCTCATTAAAATTGATTCTCTATTTTATCAATCATTCAAGTGCATCTGGAAACTCATGGCTAGAAGTCTGCAACTGGGACATCCTTGAGAACACACATACATTTAAAAAAGGATCCATGATTAACAGACACCCTGCACAGAACCACAGCTCAGCATCAATCACACAGCACTGAAAATGGCCAGAGGACAGACTCAAGTATCCCATGTTGTGATTTAAGATCACTTCTGGTTACATCTGTTACCTGGACCAGGACAAAGAATCGTTTCTTCCATCTCTTCCAAACATTTTTACCAATGGCCCATAAATACCTAGGAGAAAAAAAACAGGTGAATTCAGTACACACATGTTAATCGTTGTTCTCTTGCTTTTCAGTATATTTTGTTTACACTTAGAAACCAAAGTTAATGCACAAAAAGGAGTAATTACAAGACTCTCAAGCTCAGCAGCATTCATGAATGGGTTTATTTCCAGCCTGAACAAACCACCTGCAATGAAATTGACATAGAAATCTTACAGAGTCTTAATTGTACACAGTATTAATTCTCTCTTTCCCTTTGTCTTTCACAATTTGCTCGGAATTTGAAACCCTTTATTGCCAGTGAATAGCTACAACATGGTTGGATGGGCAAAGAATGCCTTTCCAATGGAAGAATTAAGGGAGAGAAACCCCAAATCTGCTTTGGCCTTCATAAAACCATTTTGCTGAGGGGAGCTGTCAAACAGAGGGACACTTCCCACATCAAACCCAGTACACAGGATCTCAATATCCACTGGACTGACTAAACCAGGACACTTCACTGAGCAGCTCAAAGATGAAATCCGAGAAATTGCTTGGCTACAGATAGTTCAAGCAAACTGAATAATTTCTGAGGAGAAGTGAATTTACTGTTTTCTACAAAGGAAGAATTAACTTTTAAAATTAATGTCAAAATAAGCATTTAATCTCTGTGATGAATTGGCCACTGACACTATAACACAAACACTGGCAAAACTAGTGGCAGCACCAGGCTAATAATAAACATAAGGATATTATTCAGCATTAATATGTTTTATGTATCATTATAATTACTTTAGTTCAGGCTCAATAAATAGAAAAAAATACTTCATTTTTGGTCAAGGAAATAAACAGGACAGGGGGTCTGTCCTCCCTGGCTTTGGTGCTTGTGATTGTGGTGAAAAAATTAAACTCCACACAAGACTTCTGGCTCTGATCTCATCAGAGAGATTGGAAAATTGGAACTGTTTGACTCATATGCATTAAGAAAACTATGCTAAGAATATGGAAAGTGCACTATAAATGACTGAACTAATGCCATTTTTATATTTATCTTTCTGCTTCACCTCCTGTGAACTTGAGAAAAAGAGTTTCTCTTTGAGAATCTTAAAAAAGCAAAATTTCCTAATGCACATTCAAAACAAAATGACTTTAGATTGAGACAAATGTTTACCCAGAGTGCTTCATGTTTTGAGGCTTATCCATTCGCACAGCAAGCTTGATCTTCAGGTCTTGATCAGGGCAGTTTTTGGAAACAGTCATTTTGTGCCACTCTGACTGCTTTGGGCTATTAGGAGTAGGGTGGAGAACAACCTGTAAGAATTAAAACCAGCAATGTTAAACGGAAAAATTACTCAAAATTACACAGGAAGGGGTTTAACATGGAACAGAAATACATCAGATGACCTAGTTTTGTCCTAGAAGTCAATCTGGATATGTCTATTCACATCAATGAGGATGGCTTTTTATCTCTTTTTTGAAGTACAGCTTATTATTTTGAGATTAGGTCATATATTCTTTGACTCCTCAATCAGCTCATGGGGCTGTGCAGACAGAACTGCATGATCAGTTCCTATCATTTCAGGATGATACATCTGACAGCTACAAGAGCAGAAAAAATCTGCATCCCATGTCACGACGTGAGTGGCTGCAGGACTCTGCTCCCATTTCATGCAGCAGGAAATGCTAGCAGGGCCTCCAGCAGGAACACATCCATGCAGCACCAGTGACTGCAGATGAACACCAACACAAGCACTTGGCTGAAAGAAACTGAAAGCTCCAAGAGGTGAATAGTCTTTCCTGATCATAGCTGTGCTTTTCCCACTCATCCATCACCACTACAAAGCAGAGCAGCTCCCTGGAGAGTAAGATACAGAGTATTCCCCCAGGACAACACCACATCCACCATCTTCTCCTGGTATTTCCATGTTTCCTCTGAGGTGGTCTAACTAACCCTCTTCCTCTTACACCTGTTCCCCTTCTGATGCTTTCCCTCTCAGAGGTGACTTTGCCTGGTAAAAATTAATTCATGTTTCCACTGTGCTGTAGTGAGATGAATCTTCTTTAAATCCATTAACCTTCACACAAGCAAACTGTTTCACAGTTCTTACAAATGGCAGCATTCACCCTCATTAACTGAAGTGCTGCCATCACTCATTTCTTGCTCGTGCTTAGTCTATGCTCCTGCCAAACTCCAGCCCAGACTATAATCTTGTATTCCTCTGCTCTTCAACTTTGCTGCTGAGTCAACAATCTAGGGGCTGTTTTCCACAAAAATATCATGGATGCTATTACCCCCTGATGAATTACTCTAAAACATATTTTATTGCCTCCTCTAAAGCCTGAGGTAAACATCAGTAGATTCTCAACTTTACCCTTATCCATTAATGTTATTTATCACTTCTTTTATTGAATTGCTTTCTCTGTCAGGAATCTGAAGCTGTTATTAGTCACACAGATAACTGAGCAACACCAGTCTGTACTGTATCACTCTTGGAAGAGAACACATTTAGCAAATGCTGAAGATGAGAAATGAGTTCTCCTCATGAGGGAGGGGTTGTTTAGAAGCATGATGGACCCAAGCAATGAGCAGCATCCAAGGAACCCCAAGGCCAGGCAAGTCCTGCAAGAATCTGTGCTAAGCTGCATCTCTTACCAAGGCAGCAGCCACTCTGTGTGTCTGGGATGCTCTCTACTTTGATTTCTAACTCTTTGTTCAACAAAAGACACAAACTTTTCTCAGTAGTGTTGCAATTCACAGCTCTTCCCCTGCTTGCCCTCAGTAGATGAAGTATTGGCATGGCTGAAATCCATGGGAGCCCTGCCATTGGCTTCAATAGGGTCAGGATGTATTCCCATGCCTTCAGCTGCCCATTCAGCAGTGTAGGGCTTGGGAGCATTTTCCAGTTCTCCCTTGGATAAAAGTGGCGAGCTGAGGAGTGGCGGCCGGTTGCCAACTTAACACTCGCAATAGAAAGTGGGCTTTGTACCCGCCTGGCAGAGCACAAAGCCACTGCTCAAAGGGCAGCTGAGCAGGGTGTTTTGTGTATAAAACCTGCTTTCCTCCTCTCCCCATGCAGGCAGGTTCCTGCCCACTCCAAGAGCTAAATCAGGGGCTTAACACACTCCCGGTTTCATTATCACTTTAAAGAAGAAATCTTGATGCAGCCTGAGCAGACACGCGTCATCTTTCGGCCGCTCCGGGCACACAGAGCTTCCCTTTGAAGTTTGGCCGACTGAAAGCACTGGTGGCCACGAGCCAGGGGGGATCATTGCCAGCTCCCCACACTTGCCACTGCTGGCCTATGTCCTTCAGCCTGCAGAAACTCAGTGCTGAGGGATGGTTTCCCGCTGGACCGGGAATTAAAGCACATTGCTAGGGCTGGCTCATCAGCCTTTCAGGGCAAGAGGGGTTGCTTTGGGTGCTGACATCTTTCTCAGAACAACATGCACAGCTAATTGCTTCCCAAGACCAGCAAAGTCAGCACTGCTCATGGCTGCCAGTGGAAACAAGACTTACAAAGCAAGAGGGGCTGCACTGAGTGTAACCACTCAGGGGAAAATCCGTGAATGGCAGCACAGCCGGCTGGGTGAAAAGCTCTGCTCAGCATGCCACAGCGGATAAAGGCAGGGTGCCAGGCTGTTTGAAGTAGGAGGTTTTGAAAATAATCCTGAAAATATTATGATGCTGGGCAGCAAAACAATTGTGGCTCTTCAGCTGTAGTACTGCAGCCTAGTGGGGTCATCTTCTTTGTCAAAAACGGAGGACAGGGAGAAAAGAAGGATCAAGGTGTGGATGAGTAAAGACTGAAGGGGCTGTGACTCTCTTTGAAGAGAAGATTGAGAGGAGAAAAGAAGGGGTAGCTTTGCTTTTCTCTCTCTCAAATGCAAGAACAAAGGGCACTTCATGAACATGAAAACACAAATAATTAAAAATGAAGATAAAATATATGAGACAAAATTGCATGCAGCATTCTCCACCATAAAGCTATAAATTTAAATCAATAGCTCACTAGGACCTGGTAAATGTTTGGCACTTTTATGAAGAGGATTAACACAAAACCATATTAATTAGGGAAAATGTTGAATGGACGCAGACTCTTCCTTGTCAAGGCACAAACAGCCATGGAGTTAGCAAGAAACATTCCGACAGGTTAGTCCATAACTGGAAATACTGTTCTTGCACTTGCAACAGGATCAGTGGCTTTCCTGACCACAGATTTCTTACCCACGGCCATACAGACAGGATGGAGAGCAAGGAGTGCTGCAGGGCCGGGCAGACAGAGCCCAGGCTGCCCCTGGGGACAGGAAGTGCCAAGTCCTCTTACCCCAAACTAATTTTCATGGTTTTTCATGGATGATCATGAGATCATCATACTGATCTCAGCCTCAGAAGCTGAGGAAGGCATTGCAAGGAGTTTGCTGCCACTTCTGCCTGCAGCCAATACAAATTAAACAGCTGCACAAAATCCATGGAGACAAGTGAAGTGTCCCAAAGCCATAGGGAAGTGCCATCCACAGATATTCTGGAGCTGTGGGCTGCACTGATCCAGGGCCACCAGTGCCAGGGCACTAGTTGAGGGACCACAGGCAGGGGGCAGAGATGGGATGGGAAGATTTGCTCTGTGGTCAATACCCTGAGAATCTGAGCTCTTTGCTATTAACCCCATTGATGGGAGCAATGAACCCTCATGTTTCACTCCCCAGTCCAGCCCCACTGAAGCCTCCAGTCCAGCCACCATCCACCCCCAGGAAAGCCAGGGCTCCAGGCCTTTTGCAGGGTGTACTGCAGTCAGTGCTTCCAAGAGCTCAAACTGTGCACTGGATGCTCAGCAGATATGAGAGAAACTTAACAGCCTCTTGCCAAACTTAAATCCCCTCTTTTTGCTTCAGCATAATCCCCTTTTCTGCCTCAGCAATGTCCATTTCCGCAAGCAACTTTTAAGGCTTTCCGGACTGCCAATATTGCACACAAGATCCTCTGCCTTTGCTCAGAGCAGGCACAGCCAGCTGAAATGCTGCCATTAAAAACTCACAACAAAGACAGCATGCGAGATGCACTCGTTTCCAGCAGTGCAGAGCTTGCTTTCTTTCCCCCTCCTGAAGCTTGGCAAAAAAGCAGAGCATGTTGTGCTCCAAAGATATTTCTGTACAGGAGAGATTTCTCTAGAAAATCAGGGCCAGAAGGAAACATTATTAAACTCAAAATCTCCTTACCCTCCCGAGCTCTTTGTCCTCCAGAGCCAGCACTCCTGTGCTCTCGGTGAACAGCTTCACCTTCACTGCAGGAAGTGCATGGGTTGTCGTGAAGTCTCCCTGGGTGCCCCAGCTGTGAAAAGAAGGACAGAGAGGTGTTCAGCTCAGCTGGCAGGTCAGCAGCAACACTGCTCAGGCATGAAATAGTTAATCTAAAATGTGTCAGACACAAGCCAAAGTGGTTGGGTTATGTGAGTGACAGGGCATTAATTATCTTCTTTGGGAAATGTGGGACAGATGTTTGGAAAAACCATGATGGTCCTTGGGGGAAGAAAAGGGAGCATCTGGGAGCAGCATGAGTCAAAGTTAAGAGAACTTTCTTATTTAGAAAGAACAATGTCTCCTGCAGTGCCAGCCTGTGTAGTCACAAGAGAAGTAGAGGATTGAAGACATCTGTACCCAGGATGTCTGTAATCACTCATGCCTGTGCTCCTCTCTTGGCTAATTAACCTCTCCCTTCCAAGCTGAGAGTGAGGTTTGCTTTTTCTGAAGAAACTGCAACTTTACCTGGGTTGCTTTCCAAGCCTCAGCCCAACCCAAGTTTAAGTTCAAGCCTTTATCTGGAGTAATCCTAGTCTGCTAGGACTACAGAGCAGGACACCAGCTCCTTGTGGGCGGGACTGCAGAGGCCAGGAAGATGCCACCTCTGCAACTACACCATGATCCACTGTCTGCTACTTGTACTCTGGGAGTCATTCCCTGGCATGGACAGGAGTGCTATGGAGGCTGAATTACCCACAGCCTCTAGAGACACATCTCTAGAGGACATCTACAAGTTTCTTCAATCACAAGTTGCCCAAATGCACAGAAAACATAAACTCATTCCACATGGGACCCTGCCAAGGCGTGCCATGAGCAACACCTCTGAGTGATGTGGTGAAACACACACTGCAGCCCAGAATGCTGCAAGTCAGATGAGAGATTACACCATAACTCACTAACCACTTCTATTCACCTTCACTCTGTCAATGACATTTTCTCACTTGAGGCTGCCCTCAAACTAGATCCTCTGCTGAAGAAATGCAGTTCTCTTGAAAAGGCTGAGAAGACACGGTCCAGTGACTCGATGTTCCTCACAGATGAACACCAAACAGCAGGTTTAGCATTTGGAAAATTATCAGTAAAAATAATTCACTTCTCCTTGTGCTCCAGGAGTATGGGTTTATGCTTTGCTCCCCACTGAGCAAATCTTGTCCAACTGAGCTCAGCAGATGAGCTTGTTTGGCACAGAGCTGATTAACAAACTTGGGTTCTTCATCAGCTTTGCTCTGAAGCTTCCTCTCCTGGTGTCACTGTTTCACATGTTTTGTTTTTAATGATGATGCATCAAACTGCCACCAGTGCCAGAGAACAGAGGTTTGGTTTAAATTATCTACAGCACTATAGGTCCAGTCAGGCCCTTTATATAATATCTTTTTCATGTGTGAGCCTATAGCTACCTAATAAATGTTTTAAGGGTAAGAAGCAAGAAACAACTTAATTTTCTAATCACAGTTTCAGGTCACAGGTTATGTTTTCTCTCAAAAAACTGCGTTGTCATCAGGAGGGAAAGTAGGAAGATTATCTTGCTTTGGTTAAGAGGCAAAAGTAAGAAAATATCCAACCTTACACTGTGTATTTTGACAGCATCTGCTTTATAGAACTCGTATCTCTGTTTACTATTAAAAAGCTCTTATTTGCTGAAGCATTCCCAGACCATATGTTATCAACAAATGTTACTAACCAAATACAAACAGTAATTTTCATTAGGTTTCCTTCATGGGAACAACATTAACCACAAAGAGAATAAATGTTTCAAATGACAGCAAACATACATAGCAAACCCTTGACGACACTGGTGCTTACATATTCATACCCCCAAAAGCCCTGAAAAGATCTGCGCCAACAAATGGAGACCCTCAAAAGTTGAGTTTTGTGCTGGTTGGAGCCTGTGGTGATGTCATTAGTTGCCATAGTGATGCTCAGCATAAGGCCATAATTCATGCCACTGAAACATCATTTGTATTCAATCTGAGTACCTAGTTTTTCTGGGCTGTATATTAAATTATTGTTCAGAAAAAATTAGCTCCGGACAGTAACTAGCTACAAGGATTTTCTGAGGGACTAACTGTAATGGTTTCATTTCCATATTTAATCATTAAGCAGGTTATCACTGCAGGAGTTCATTTGTTGGGAAGGTGCACTGGGACCCATTGTGGACAAATGCCATGAAGCAGCCATGCTGTTTCATCCCCCTATCACAGAACTCATGCTGACTCTTCAAAGCAATAAAACATCTGCAAATGCAGACAAACAAATGTTATCCTGGCCAAAAGGATACACATATCCAGATGATGCATATGAATGTACAAGCACCATAAAAAAGGTACACAGGCAGAACAAGCCTGACAGTTCTTCCTCAATCAGGACCATATTAACTACCTGAATCCAGCCTGAACCCCTCAGCTCAGCATTTGTTACTGGCCAGTGCATCCCAAAGTCTGGAACTGATAAAGAAATGCTGCTGTGCATAGAGAATTTACTAGAATCCTTGCCCCATTATGGCATCTTTGCTGTTCCAGTGCTATCACCAGGATCCACTTTTGTCTCCAGGGTTTCTATTTAGGTATCAAACTTAGGATAAGCAGCTAAACTCTTCTGGCTGCAAAGTGACAGAGGTTGAGATGTGCCCCAGGTAGTAACTTGACAGATGCTGGCCCTTGTTTTACCTTTTACAAGCATAATAAGGAGATCATCACTGCAGACTTTGTGTCTACAGATTTTACCTAGAGGTGCCATCACAGTTACTGACCAAACAGCCTAAAGTGCTAGGATCTTATCCTGAATGGAACATAGAATGACACATATCCAGAGGGTGTGACTGGCTAACAAGCAACAAGGGTCAGCTCTTGTCTCCCATGACCTCCACAGCCTCATGGAGCACTTGAAGGATGGGCTCACCTGTGTGATTTCAGGAGCATTTGGGATACTGCCCTTACTTGCACATGAGGGGCAGCAATGCCATTCCCAATGCAGGTGCCAGGCTGCTCAGACCTGGCTGCTCTCAGCTGTCTCACACTGCTGATCCAAAAAACCTTCAGGCTGTTGCTATTCAGCCAATCCAAATTTATGGTCAAAATTTGTAAGACCACTCTCCTCCCATCAAAGCTGTACCAAGCTCTTACCCTTTCCTGCCACAGGGTCAATGCAGAAACAACTGTCTTCATCCTATGGAAGTGCAATGCTTTACTGATCTTTGGCTGAAGGCTTCTAAAATGCGGATATAGCAATTATAAAGTTAATTACCACATAGCTAAAAAACAAAAAACTTTAAAACACTGTGGCAGGGGTATGTTAAAATTCATGATTGAAATACTATATGGGATATGAATAAGGCTTGAGCAAAATCCTGTAAAGATCCCTGTCGTGACTGCACTCATGAATCACATGAAACCAGGCAGGAGGGTCTCTGAATTCAGCTGCTTTTCTTCACAATATCCCACTTATGTTACTTACAGTTTTCTCAGCTGTCCTTGAGAGACACTGATTTAGTAATTTCTGTTCAACTCTAGTACGTAAGTTTCCTCTAAAGGAAATTTTAGCACCTGTGATCTTCCTAAAAGAGAACATACACATTTAATTCCCAGGAAAATTCATTAAATTCTTTCATTCATTTACTGTGCTCTCCAGCAAGTCTGCTCAGCTCCTGCCTAATTTAAAACTCTTCTTCCATCAATGTTCTTGTAACTCGATGTAGCCAGAACACTGATGCCTGTGATTTATATAAATAATGAACAAGTGCAACTGGGTAGTATTGCTGGGCCATGAATCAGCCCTGCTAGCCAGGCTAACAGGGGAACAGCTGCAGAGCCACGTGCTTTCCATGGGGGGGAGGACATTTAAACATCATCTACAACCACTTCTCATGGGCTTCAAAATTATCAGAGGATATCTTTTATCCCTCTCCAGCTTGCATGGAATAAACATTAAAAAAATCAGAAAATGAAAGTATCAGGAGATACCTTTTATCCCTCTCCAGCTTGCATGGAATAAACATAAAAAAAATCAGAAAATGAAAGTAAAAATGTGCACTAAAGAAGAGCTATGCTGTCCCCACAGTGGGCTCACTCCAGGTGTGTGTGACATTCAATGGCCACGGCAGTTTCCTGGGACAGATCTCCTCTGCCAGAGATGTTGCCCTTCTGCCTTGTTCCCACAAATTCACCACTTAAGTAAAAAAGTCTTGAAGAATAATATTCCTATGTGTTGGTCAAATTTGCAAACTATTTGGTATAGTTTTCTCAAATTAACCAACTCAGCAGCAGTNCGTGTTGGCCAGATTTGCAGGAGTTTACTGAGTCACCTGTTTGGTATAGTTTTCCCAAATTAACCAACTCAGCAGCAGTGCCTGTTCACTCCCAAGACAGGAACACGTCCTTGGGAAGGTAAGACTTGGCAGGCAGCTGCTCCCATCCCTGCAGGGTCACCCAAACCAGCAGCAGCATCACCTACCCTCCTGAACAGCCAGCTGGCTGTGTACAAGGGCACAGAGATCCAGCTGAAAGGCATTTAATATATGTGACCATGGCATTTAATGTATGTGACAACAGTTGCAAGGGCAGCTTAGCCTCCCTTGCTGTCCTCTGCTGTCAGAGTGGGATCTGGACTGGCCAGTCTGGCTGCCTCCCTCCCTTGTGCAGTGCTGGTGGAGAGAGTTGTGCTTCATGCACTTCTCTTCATTTACAACCCTAATCTCTTCTCTTCTGGCATGTCTGTGTCCCTCCTGGTGTACTTGTGGCTCCAAAGTGAGCTGGCTGGGGAAGGGAAGCTCATCAAGAGGGCAGCATGCACAGTAGCCTGACAGACACTGCCTGGGCTTGGTGACTGCTTCACCCTGTGTGGTGTGATGCTTTTAATCCAGACTTGGTTTCTCAGCCAACCGTGGTGCCCAGTCATGGTCCCTGCTGGATCTGGATCCTGCTCTGAGGATGAAGAGTTCAGATCCCAGTTCATTGCTGGAGACTGAAGTGTTACATACAGTCTCAATTTAGTTCTCCCAGAAATCCTGTCTAACAAATGATGGTTTTATTACTTTAGCACACTCCACCCCTCCCAGAAGAGACCTTTAAATCTTGGGCCATAAATCATGTATGCCCATGCTTGAGCACTGGGAAAAACAGAGAGCAGAAGCACACCAGGCACTGAGCTAACCTACCTTCATGCAGCTGATGGAGTAGTGCACCTTTTCCTCTAAGGTAATGCTAAACTGTTGTTTCTTTTCTACATATTCCTAAAGACATAAGTGAGGAGGAAAATAAACAGGTTTAAAGTATCTTAAAAAGTTCACTATATATGAAGAAGCACACAGAATATCTTTTTCCTATATTCTCTAATGCTTTACCTATACCAGCCATTCAAAAACGTGAACTAGAGGTTGACCACAATTATCAGTGATATATCTGAACTTCCCTTGCCCATACCTGGAGGTGATAGCTCATTATAATTGAGCACACATAGATTTACTCAGGTCAACAGCAAAACCTCATCCAGGCACAGCACTAATCCCACTGAGATGAAAACATTCAGTTTTTAAAATGCAAAGAGTGCTTGGGAACGTCTAGGAACACCACAAACGAGACAATGGTGAGCCCTGCACAAGCAGAGGCTGGAAGAGCTGACAGTTCCTTGTAGGGAGGCACTGAACTGGCAGGGATGTGGCAGAACAGATGTGTCTGTGACATGTGGAAGAGGCAGATGCTCACACCTGCACAGCTGGGTCACAAAGCAATAATAAACAGAAGCATCCCAAAGCCTTTGAGAAAATATGTGTTCTTTGCAGCTCTTGTGGGTAATGGTAATAGATAATAGGTTTTTCTTTTGTGTCTTTGGGAAAAAACCCAAAGGCACAGAAAAATTCTGGATTTTTTTTTTTAGGCACTCCAAGAAAATCCACAGGTTGGGTCACACACCTGGAGACCTGTGGGATGCACACACAACTCCACACTCACCACTCTGTTTCAGGAGGAGAATGCCATAAACAACTGCCTGTTTGGGGACAGCTACAAACTGGTTTGTGTGATTTCCTGCAGTAGGACTGCAAACCTCAGTTGAAAACCCACAAATTTAGGGGCCTGTACTACTGTGTCCATGTGCCTCTGTCACCCGCTTTGGGCTCCTGCTATTGCAATAAGGAAAGATCTAATTAAGTCAGTAGAGTTAGGCCTTAATTTGCCTCATCCCAATTTAGGGGCAGCAAGCAGATGAAATGATGCCTGACATAAAGGGCCTGTGCCTTTCCACTGCTAGAAAGGGGTGCTGGAAGTGATTGCTGCAGATTCACAAAAAAGATTTGGAATTAAAATCTCAAAGAACACATATAGATGCATATATATTGCTGATGCACAAACATCCTTGGCTAGGAAATACCACTCAGGTGCTCAGAAAGGCACCTTTCCATTCTGCCTGTAGAAATGCACTGAGAATGGTTTGCATCCATAATACATCTTGATACTCAAGGGCTGCTGAGCCTCCACTGGGATTCCTCCCACGGTAAAACTTTGATGTGTTTACTCACCTTCAAAACCGGATAACCAAAGACATCAGACACAGATTGACAACACAGCCTATTTTTGTTTACATTTGTTTCCTCCCCTCCCTTTCAGCTGCCAGAACAGCCTTTCAGTCCCATCCCCTCGGAACAAGCTGAGCTGAAGTGGGAGTGACAGCACAAACAGATTTGATTCCTCCTAGACTTTCCCGCACAGACTTTGCAGTGATTCAAAATGTGCTTTCACTGATGCAGCTCCCGTGCAGGTGCTGACAAAGCAGCATTCCTGCAGGCACTGGCCGGCAGAGGTGGCTGTTCCTGCCTTCCCTGGAGCCACAAAACACTGAGTGAGGCCATGTCTCTGCATGGAGCACTGGTGCCTGCTCTGATGGGATAACCCAAGGATGCTCTGAGTGAATCCATCGTTTTGGCACTCTAATCCCTGCTGAGCATATAAAACTTCCTCTGCTAAAAGAGCAAATATTTACCACCGGTAAATATTTGCTTACAAAAAGGGTGTTTATGTTCCCAAAAACACCACTGCAGAAAGTACTATGGTGTCATGCAAAAGGTGAGCAGAGACAGTGCATCTCTAAGGACTGGGCAGCAGCTAAGGAGCTGTTCCAACCTCCAGCATTTCCTGCTCTGTCCCTTTTCTGTTTCCACAGCTCTGAGACACAATGTATGTCACACACGCAGGCACCATCTTGCTTAACATCAAGCAGACAGCAGTACCAGACCATCTCTCCCTCCAGGAGCTGCAACTCCCACATCCTCAAACTGGCTACGGCAGCGCTACTCTGCCGGCTGAGAGAGAAATATGTCTTGGAGAGCATCACATCTGTGCCTGAGTGTGCAAGGCACAGAAGGAACAGGGTAAAGCTGACAGAGACTGCAGCAAAGCAAAGCCTGCAAAGATCTGCTCTTGATCTGCTCGTGGCTCACACACAATCCCCGTGGATCCCGTCCCAGTGCCAGCACAGGGCACCGCAGCCAAGAGGAGCTGCTGAGGCCAACAGCACAGCTTTAGGAACCCAAAAAGGAATGATCTTTGCTATGCAGAAAATACAGCTTGACTTGTGTTTCCTGAGAATGACTGGTACACTGGGGAAGTGTCATGAGGAAGGAAGGGATGGGAGGCGGATTTAAAATCACATAATAGCTATTTATGGCCACGAGATGGCATTCCTGCCCCAGAGATGTCCCTCTGCCATGCCTGCACCCAGCCCAGGACCACACACCCCTCACAGGCTGCTGCACCCTAGGCTGGACTCTGCTGCAGAAATCCCTCAGCTGATTTGGATGCGAAATTGTGGCAGTGCTATTCACCACAATCTTTTGGGTATTAACAGGAGGAAAAAAAAAAGTTGCATGATTACTTTCCATGGTTTAAATGATGACTGCTTTTCAAATACCCTGTGCTTTTGTTTAATACTATGACAAATAAAGGAGAAAAACTCAGCAGGGGAAAATGGAAATGAAAGCCCAGCACTGTTTTACTGGGAGGTCTGAACTGAAAGAAAAATTGCTTTTACAAGGGCTGCCTACTGTACGTGCTCCATCAGTGTATCTGCTTTGGATACAGCATGAGTTTACAGCTTCATTCATTAAATCCACTTCTTGAATAGGGTGACTTCAATGCTACACACATGCTAATCAAAGTTTCCTTTGGCCAAAGATGCTCCACTGAACCAGCCACAGAGCTGCTCACTTCACAGAATGACCAAATACAATTAATCACTTCTATCAGACTTTGTCACCCTGGAAGAAATACAACTGCAGAGGACTGCCATTGGTTAAGGCCTGGTCATGATTTTGGACTTAATAAGGCCATACCCTGCCAGATGTACATAAATTTAGTATCTCATCAACACAGATCATAGAAAAGGAGACAGAAATCCTCTGCCTGAAAACACAGGTTACTACTTTGTGCCAACACAGTCTACACGCTCCTTTATAAAACTTAGCAGAGAGCAGTGAAACATTTTCTAAATGCAAACAGCAGAAAACAACATAAGGTACTGAGAGGGACCAATCTGATTTTTATTTACGCCTCAACATATGTTATATTGTTATAGGGGTTTCCTGACTCCCCCTTTTATAGCGGAACAGAACAGGTACTCTTCCAAAATCACCTAAAAGGAGGAACGAGAAGTGTGAGACCATCTCTTGTGCTACTACTCACATTTTTGCTGCTCTGTATTTTTTTAAGCCAGGATGCAAGACAGGAAGCTCAAATCCAGCCAGACACATGGTTTTGCCTCGCCCAGCTTCTGACCACTAGAACCAAAGCTCACACCTTGTCTCTGGGGTCAGTGGGGATGAGTGGACAATGCCAGCAGGCGATGCCCACCCAGCCACCTGCAAGCTCCTCTCTCCATGAGATGCCTTGTCCACATAGTGACAACAATCCATTGCTCTCTAAGTGCTTTTGCACTTAGTTCTGTGGTTTGTTGGGAGATGAAGCACACTGACATTTCATTTCACAGAAAGGGCACCTAAAATGTTGAAAAATCACTACCAAGGTTGGTCTTCTCATTTCACCATTCCAGAGCTTTGTCCAGACAGGAGCAGGCACAGTACCAGCTCCTTAAAGTATGTTCTCTATCTCCCTACACTGCCTTGCAGCAATAGCAGCACCCCTCATTAAATAATAATGTGCACTACTTGTACACAGTACTTAATAAATAAACCAACAATTGGGCCCTTTCACATGTCTCATCCCCCTCCTTTCCCTTGGCAAATGATGTGCTGAGCTTACACTAAGGCATGGCTTAATTTTTTCTTTTAGAACACCAACTACAAGCAATAAACATCATAACTGAATGTATCTCAGAACTTGCATTTTGCAGTCTTCCTCTTAATTAAGCACTATTTCAGATCACTGTGTTTCAGTCTCGTTTCAATGTCCTTTTGGTTTTTCCTATCCCCATCTTAAGGCTGCAAGCATAGGAGTGATGAAGCAGACGGGTGTCGATGAAAATCGCCTTGGGCATCATCACACCTTCTGGAATACTTAAATTTGAATGTATGTGCTATCACAGGAATACATAATTCCCAAGAGCATAGGAACACTCAAGAAATTAGACAGCTGGTGAGAGAAGCAAGACATTAATCTGTGAAAGAGAAGGTGCATGAGCTCAGCCCTTACTAGACACCAGAGAATCCATGTGAAAGCAGTGCTATGTGTGCTCTAAAAGTCAGGAAAACACAGTCAGAGCTTGCACTTACTTGATACTGGAAGAAACCAAGAACAAGGGGTAAGTGTAAAGAAACAACCCTTCATTACTCTTCAAAGCAGTTTCTAGTGTGGTACAGGAGAGCAGGGACTGAACACGAGACCTTTGGGAACAGGGCCCCACGTGGGACCACCATCCACAGTCCCAGCAGAGTATTCCATGGCTGTCCCCAGGAGGCTCCTCCACAGCAGTGTGGCTGTCTGGGTGACACTCAGGGTAAGGGAATCCCTACAGGAAGTTGCCTTTATTCTGGAGAAAATCTCTGCTGCTTAATCTAAAGCAGAAATTTTGTCCCACAGTGGCTGAGCTGGGTGAGAACCCTGCAAAACAGCCATGAGGAAGCATCAGGAAAGGCTCTGAATTCCTAATTAAAAAGGGCAGTAAATCACTTGCATGAAGACCTCCCATAATAGATCACATACTTGCACTCGGGTAATAACTTTTTAGTGCAGTTTTTGCTGTGCTTAATGACTTGTCCACAGCCTCCACTTTCAGAAATGGGAACATGACAGCATAAATCTCAGAAGCATTATGGAAATACTGTCACACAAAAGGGGATTTGAAGAGCAGGTGAAACCAGCCAACAGCAGAACCCTTCAGGTGCAAAGTCATGCACAATCTCATCAGAAAACTGTCTCCTAGGCATGCTAAATAGCTGTAAGTGAAGAAAACTTGTGTCAGGGGTTTGGACACCACTTGGTACCCTGCAGCCTTAGACACAGGGGCTAAAAGCAACTGTCCTGAAGTTCCTGTCCCTGTCATTTTCACCTCTTAGCCCAATAGCATCACAGGCTCTGGGCATCTGCACCATGCTCGCAGACACCAAAGCTGAAGACCTCTCTTGGAGACATTTCCTCAACAGATGCCTTGGGGCAGACTGACCCTCTGCTCAGAGCCTCATCCCAGGAACAAAGGCTGCACCCCACAAAAAATGGTGTCTGATGTTTGCTGTACCCAGTCACCTGCTTTAACATTCCTAAGGCTCCCAGAGATTTCCTAAGGAGAAAGAGCTGCAAACATCTGCACAGCTGTGAAATGAAGACATGTGACTGGAAAAGCAATCCAATCAGTGTGGGTAATTAAGACAGCTTATATTTAATGCTGAAGCCAATTAGAAGAGTGAGGAGGAGGAAAAAAAAAGAAGGAAAAAGCAGCTATTTCCTAAAATTTCCTTTTGCTTTGTTTTTCACCAAGCATCATTTGCTTACACAGGGCTTAGCTAAGCATGCAAACCTAACTGTGAATGTTTACTTAAAACTATGTAGCCTTACAGGACCTGTGCCTGAGCTCTGCCATGTCTGGAAGGGACCTACCAAGCCTGGCAACAACAGCTGTACTGAGGGATGTACACCAAGAACTAAACTCTACACTCACTCACATCAACATAAAACCCTGTAGTTTAGCAGAGTCAAAATAGTTATATGCAATATGGAATACTCATTTGGAATTTTTTGTATCTCAGAAGGACTTCTCATTTTACCATGGGGGAGTGCTCACAGCATCTCCCAACAAACCATGGCAGTGAAACACTGACTGCAACAGAACATTCCTATCACAGCCCTCTGTGCACAGCCACCAGGCATCACTCCAAAGTCCAGGGCCTGAGGCAGGGGGACTCCTGAATGAAAAGACCAGATTTTCCCCTTCTGCAGACAGAGAAAGCATCCCTGCTTGCCAGCCTCCCTTCCTGCAGGGCTTCTCCCTTCCTCCCCTGTTCAGTGCCCATCTCCCAGAAGGAGAAGGTGACTAAACAGCACTGAAGAAGGATGCTGTGTAGGTCCTGTCCCTCTTCATGGTCAGGCAGAGGGCTCTGATGGATGTGGCATACCAATTTGAAACAAAAGCTCTGGCTGAGTGATAAGCTTGCAGGTTTGGTGCAGGGCTCTGAACAAGGGCAGCCTGTCACAGCAGAGATAAGGAGGAGAGCTGTCAGAGCACCTTGAAACAAATCAGGGAGCAGCATCAGAGCAAGCACAAAGATAAAACCAGACACCCCCATCTCCTAGGGAGGTGACTGTTTACCAAAGACATGACTTTAACAAGGGTGAATTTCTGGAAAGGGCACAAGGCTCAAGCCCTTGGTCATGACAAATATAAGATGTGGCATAGAGTCAGATGGAGCCATCGAGTGTCCTTTCTCCAGCACTCCCCTATTGGAGTTAATTACTACAGCACATGCTGAAGAAAACTTCATTTTTCAAATGGTAAAAAATCCCAAGCAATGAAGAGTGGTCTTTCCTTCTTCAGAAAACAACAAGCTCCAGCTCATTCTCTGAGCTACTGCACTGGGACTGAAGATACTGCTCTGCAAGGGGGATATATAACCTCAAAATGAAAACACTTCTAGAGGAGCAGCCCACACCCCTGTCCCTTCCTGGCATGTCAAATGCACAGACAGGTTGGCCAGATTCTTCCCACACCAGCATTTACTGCTTTTACCCCAAATTGTTCAGCTCAGTTCAATGCATGGACACCCCATTTTCACTGCTTGATAGAGGAGAGGATGAGACTTATCTGGGTGCCAAAGCAAGTCCAGAATTTATGATATTTATATTCACAAGCCACACAGGTCCTTGCTATTGTTTGAGTCCCTTTTCTTTTGATCTGCTCAAATCAGAGAAAGGTGATGTAAGATGCTGACCACGAGCACTGCCACAAGCACAGGTCACTGTTTAAATATATCCAGCAGCTTCTCCAGAGACTTTAGGACAAGGGGGTTGTGGATGGATTATTTGTGCTATTCCCAAACCCCTTGACAACCCTGTTTCCAGGCTGCACAAACAGCAGCATTGCTAACACAGATCCTGGAAGGGCATTTTGGAGACACCCAGAGGACAGACCACAGGCCAGTATGCAGGGAAGGGGGGGAGAGGTATAAATCCCACAGCCATCTGCAAGAATACAGTTCCAGCAAGAAAAGCAGTAAAACCCTTCTCACACTGGGATTTGAGATATCTTTTAGAGGCATCTGTGTTTTAGGGCGTAATACACAAAAGCTTTTTCTTACACAACTTATTAAAAAGACTACTAATAAAACACTGCCAGCCTGATCTGGAATGAACCTTGCTATTTCAGGTCTGGCTTTCTCTAGAACTGTGCCATCCCCTGCATCTGTGCTGAGGCAGATAATCCTCACATGAAGGGATTGGGCTTAAAATGTCAGGAATCCAACATGAAGTCTGAGAAGAAATAGAAGGTCAGTATTTACTGTTGTCCCAAAACCCACACTCCTTGCACACAGCTCATCTGGGTATGTGTGGCTGCTAACCCTGCTGCTGCCCTGCCTCTCTCAAGATCTGCAAACAAGATTCAAGCTCCAAAGTCACTAAGATGTCTCTTCTCAAAAACTGCTGGTTTTGCACCAGAAAGATGAAAGAAGACTCTCATAGAGATCCAGAGCAGTGCTTCTGGAAATCCTTCCCTGGCTGGGGAACTGCCTTTTGCCATCAGAGATGTGGAAGCTAAGCTGGAGCCCCTGGCATGGCACTGAGCTGAAGAGCAGCCACCACCATCAAGTGCTGTGACTTGGGTGCTCTAGTTGAGGGCTGGCATTTCAAGGACTCATGGGAATACAGTGAACTCCAGGAGTTAGGTGAACAGATGTCCTACAAGGTTGAGTGCCCCCTAACTCTCTCCACCCCAGGACACAGGGCTGTCATAGAAAAGTGATGTCTTCCAGTGAATCTTACTGTTCAAATGTAGTTTTTCTCCCCTGATGCTTATGAGAAATTTAGCCTTTTGCAGCCTGTAGAGCCTCCAGACAATGGCAAAGCTGAATTTCAGTTTCAAGGCTGGCAGTTTAAAAACACTGCCTGTTTCCAGAACTGTATTCCCTGCATACTCTGAGCACAGGTGCTTAACCTGCATTTTCTGAGCCTCTGAGATATAAAATTTCTGGGTAACTTGCTTTGGTATTTACAGTTTCACTTACAGTGCTGAGGCTCAAAATCCCCAAGCAATCTTCACCCCCAGGCCAGGCAGCACCCCCTGCCAAAGCACACAAATCCTGGGATGCTGGGCAGTGAGCAGTCCCTCATGCCTTCACTGAGCTTCCTTTCTTTAGGGTGGTTTGCTTATTACAAAAAATACTGAAACAAACACAGTGTGAATGACCTCAGTGAGACTGATGTCAGCATCTAAACTAACACCTCAGGAGGCAGTTTTGCCTGGCCATAAATCCTTTGTTTCTAAGGCAGGACTGCTCAAAAATGCACCTCTGAGCTGTTTCTATCACTGCCTTCATCACCAGAGTACCTGAGGGCCTTCAAGTCTTGTATTAAGCAAGATGACAAACATGTCACATCTGATTCATTCTTTCTTTCCTTCTCAAGAGGAAAACTTAGGTACAGTAAATTACTTTCACAGACCTTTGGTTTCCTGTATCTCTGCTGCTGTGCCTGGAGGGAAAGCAAGGTGAAAGAAACACCTCTAATGCAGAGAGAAAAGAAGGACAAGCTTTTTGTGATGACCTCTGGTTTCTTTGAAGGTTATTCTAGAGCCTCAGCTTGGCTGGTCTTTGGTTCTGGAATGAAAAAGTCCTAGGACCCTCTAGGAATACAACTGTCCAACCTACTCCCCTCTTAAGCTATTTCCATAGGTATTAGCCCGAGTGCTGGAGCAATCCAGCAGACTTTAAGCCTGGCTCACACCTCTACAGGAAACCAGTGCAGAGAGAGAATGAGTGTGATGGACTTGTCTAACTTCTATCACACCAGTGTTGGCTGCATTTTCTTGAGGGTTGATGGCTTCATGCCCAGACACTGTACATTTAATTATAATAAAAAGACCCATTCAATAAAGAGTTCACTCCTGCAGGTCTTATTTTCAAAGCAATTCTCACAGAAATGGTTCTACATCTTGCAGTAAGAAGACCTGTGCATGGATGGGCAGACCCTGTGAGCAAAAATGGGATGAGCAGACCAATCTAAATAAGTACATGCAACCCAGGAGAAGTGTGCTTTTTCAGTATGAATAGCAGCAATTTCCCCTAAATAGAGCCCAACTTTCTCCAGTGAAGCAATAAGAATACCTAAAATAGTGACAATTGTAAGTTCTCATGGAAATTTTGGTCTAAGCACAGCTCTCTTCCTTCCTTCTCTAAAGCAGATTTCAAAGCATTTTGAAAAGTCAGCCAGGCTGCAGCACTTCCCCTGATTGGGAATATTGTTTTTGAACAGCTTACTGCAGATTCCTGCTGCTCTGGTGCAGCACAGGGCATGAGACAGCAGCAATTTCTGTGCCTCTGTGAGGACAGTGACAGAGGGAAGGCAGCCTGTCCTTGTCTCTGCTCTGTCCTACCTCCAGTGCCTGTGTACTCCCATGTCCTGCAGCCAGGTGGTTCTGGATTTCCTTCCACGAGCTTGGGAAGCTCCTGGCAAAGGAGGACTGACCATGGGAATGGGATATGACACAACAGCACAGCTCCTTACTCCTGGAGGAGGCTTCATACCACTTTAGCAATCCTCCATTGTGAGGAATCGCACTGAGAATTTAACTTAAATGTAAAATCTCTGCAGCCATTCAGAGAAAAACTGCTTCAAATCCAGTGTTTTGAGTTAACTAATCCCACAAATTGAAAAGGAAATAAGCCATTCATCATTTTCTCCTTCCAATTAACAAAGGCAAATCACTGCTGGTAGGCACTTAACAACATCCAGGTAAGACAAAAGAAAGCCAAGTATGGGGTGAAAAGTGGGGATTTGGGGATGAGGTCAAAGAGGACAGAACAAAACTCTGCCCTTGAATGGAACTGGGCCAGAGAGGCCTCAGATAAAGCTTTAGCTGAGTCATTTGAAGCTTTTCCCAGATCCTCTCTTCCACCTCTGTCTGTGGCTGCCAGACTGTGTCCCTGCCAGCTGTTCTCTTTCTTGTAGGACTGCCAAAACCCTGACAGTGAGGACAAGACAATGTACCTACACCTGATGGCACCGGTTCAGATGGACACTCAGACAAGTATTTATCTAAGCACATGCTTAACTCCAACCCTATTTAGTAAAGCACTTAAGTACAGGTACGAATTTATCTCCCTATGGCTACACGAGTCATAAGCTTCTCATTAACACTTCATTCCCCTCGGTCAGGGCTTATGTGCCATTCTTAGCTGCAGGACAACACTCTGCATGTGTGGAAGGCCATGTTTCTCCTCTGCTTCTGAGAGTCCCCTCTGGCCTCAGCAGCAGGAGCCAGAGCTGTCTGCAGTGACTGGGCAGGGCAGACGGGGCAGAGGAGAGCGTGGTGGAGAGACCAAAGAGCAAAGTGAGGCTTACGTTGGCTTTGAGGCTTCAGCCTGGTCTGTCTGCAGTTTCTCCCCACCTTCAACTTCCATGGTGCAGTACACGATGCGGTTGGGGGCCAGAGACTTCAGCCCCTGCACCTCCATGATGACAACCTGCAGGCAGAGAAGGAGAAACGTGAGAGGAGCAGCCTCCTTCAGAGCTTGCTGTGGCTGCTGAACCCCTGGGGCCAGCCAGGGCTGGGGTGCTTCACGTGCTGCTGCATGGTCACAGTGGCAGGTGGCAGGGACAGTGGCACTGCCCAGGCTGAGTGGGGACTGTGGCAGCCAGCCAGGTTTGCTTGGGGGCCAGGATTCCCTCTGACTGCACATGGGCTCGCTGAAACCTTTGGGTGTCCAAGCTTCAGGAGATGGGCTTCACAGACACGGTCCTGCTCCACCTAGAACTGTATTAATATGTGAAATCCAGAAAAAAAAAACCACACAACTACTCAGCTTGTGCCAAAAGCATATTTTCCATATTAATAATATAATGGTTTGGGGTTGACATTTGAAGATCATCTGGTCCAATCTCCATGTTGAGGCAGGGGTATCTTTCAGTAGATCAGGTTGCTCAGAGCACCATTCAACCTGATATTCAAAAATTCCAAGGATGAAACACCTACGTCCAAGTAGTTCCTTGTTCCAGTGTCCTACCACCATCATCAAAAACATTTTCTTATACTCAATCTAGATCTACCCTCTTCCATTTTAAAACTGCTGCCCCTTATCC